>JAOBRD020238402.1:0-24758 GCA_027575215.2 Hydrozoanthus sils
TTTTTTGAGATAAAAAGATTGTCTCTGCTTCATGCCTCGTGCTACGTCATATGCCTCCTGCTACGTCATCATTGTATATTCTTCAAGTCTAAAAAAATGTAACAGGAACGGCGAGAAAATGTTTTATTTTCAAAAATTACTTTTATTAAAAGGTTCAACTTTCCATCTGGAACTTAAAAAAATAAGCTTGATAGGGACTTTAAACTTGAACACTCATTTTGAATTCAATCTTAAACGGGAGCACACGAAATGATCCATAATATGCCATGTAAAATGAAAAGAGCCAAAGCGGTTCCAAAATTCAAAATGTCCCCAAACGCTACAACCCATTTTGGTTCCAACAAGTGCCTATCTTATAATGATTTCTCTGGTAGCTTTCTATGTAGATCTTTTGGACGTAACCTTTTGAAATAGGAACACTTAAATCATTTCACTTGAAACCTGAAAATAGCCGTGAGAGCAGAACAGAAAAATAATGCTAAGGTGAAATATATAGCTCGTCTTGAGTTTTCCCATCCTTAGATCTACGAGTAACAATTCAACAGAGCTAATTACGAGCAACCTGTGGGGAAGTATTTTTAGATTCTTCAAAACCGACTTTTGAATTCTAGTCGCAGAACCATGAACTTCGAGTATTTTAAAGCTATTTTTAGTCGTGGATACGCGAAGCAACTCATTAAAAGATCCCTTTGATTATACGACATAACCGGATTATAAACTTAGTCAATCTACTGTTTTTCAGCGTGTTTTAATATACCAGAAAAAATGTTTCATAAGTTATTGTCATAAAAGCAAAAACATCGGAAAGAGAAAAACAAAAACCTTGGCCCAAATTAAACATGGTTTGTTTTCTTAAACAGGTTAGATTCAGCGGGTACCTGCTTGCTAAACAAAGCAATTTAAACCGCAGCCAAAATTCTTTATTTCCACAGCTTTTCACTTTTTACTCGATCGACTATTAATCGTATTGATCTTTTCTTACATGAAGCGAGGAAATTCCACAAATTTCTTCTGAATAAACAGTAGTAATTATCTAGCACTCTCCCCGACTCACCCGGTTCAGAATTGATTCACGGGGGAAGGGCGAGGGGAGGTGCGAAACTATCAATGAAAAGCTGCACTGGGAAAGAATCAATTTGTTCACAATTCGAAATAACCCTTATTAGTTTTTTCTACATATAAAACGCTTTAAGAGCTACATGAAGTTAAACACGCCAAGAGTGGACTTTAGCAAAAGATTAAACCATGTTAGATAAATGTTTCGTAACATGACTGAAAGCAACTGGTGCAACCTCTGTCAACGTGAATGTTACAATGACTCTGATATATCTGCATAAATAAGGCATGGCTTTTAAAAAATTTAAAGAAAAGTAGTTGACAGCTTCATAAAAAGTGTATACAATAAGAAAAATTTATGTATGGAAAAAACTAAATTGTCAAAACGAAAAAAGCTGGTTAATTTTACAGTATTTTTTTTAGATTAACGTTTGAAATGTTTTCTTGTAGATTACTCCAGTTTCTTTATAGTTTAACACCGATTTGTTTGTTCTTAGGGCAATTATTTTCAGAAAAACCTCGAAGTTCCTCTCCTCCTCCTTTCCCTCCTCTCCCCTCCTGAGTATTTACGCCTCTCCCCCTCCCCCTGATCTCAATGGAAGCAAAACAAAAACTTTGCTACGCTAATAGATAAGTGAGAACGCTTCCGTTTGAAATTTCCAGAAAGAAAACTACAAAGCTTCCATCGTCGCTAGAAAGGTAGGTTATGAAGCTCATGAAAAAAATGGTGATTGAAATCTAAACGGGCTAATTTGTTGTCTGTCTCGCGATTCATAATCGTTCGAGCCAAGCAAATACAGAGCAGAAACGAACTACCTGCCATGGGAGATAATTAATACGATTATGTCTTTCATATCTTCTTACAGCTGAATTCGAATGCACAAAAGATAAGTCTTTTTTAAGTCTGTAATCGAGAAACATAAAAAAAAAACAAGGAAGCAGAACGGTAAACTAAAAGCGATTTACATGTGTCAAGGCTTTTTTTCAAACTTTGCTCCGTTCGTTTGTTGCAAGTTTAAGCACTGGGGGCTATTCCTGTGGTTAGATGAATACAACACAAATTTCGATTCTCCTCGTTTTTCTTTCTTACTAAAACGGCTCAAAGTATCTAAACAAGACACTTAGTACTACCGCTCGAAAATTTACTTATGTATTTTTTTAATAAATTTTTGTTGTTATTCAAATCTGTGGAGAAGGTTGTAAGGGAAACTCGGAAACTAATGTTTGTTATCAACAACAAAAATCTACCGCGCGCATTGCATAAACATTTTCATTCGTTGTAATTTAACCAGAAAAAACTCAGTTCCGTGCAAATGAAACTCTACTACAATCTATACAAAGTACCTAAGTTTTTATCCCATTACAGCTGGCATAGGAAGTAACCCCGCTTAACTGAACTAAAGCGACTAACTTGATACTTGCGAATAAAGTGATTGTATGCTAGCGTCCCAGCATGCCTTTTCACTTCACTTTGTTATGAAAGCGAACAAAAATTTCTGAAGATTCACACGGCACAAACATACATTTTAGTAACAGTTGTACTAACAATTGCGATACAGGTGCTGTTGTTGAAATAAAATTAATAGGAGAACTTTTTCCAAATACTGTTGTCCAATAGACGCACAATTCTTGTAATATTTTCAAAATGATTTACAATTATATTCAATGGCTTCAAAGTCATAGCGTTAGCTGTCAAAGTGTTTTTAGTTTTGGTTGCAAGGATTGCAGTTGACTGTTTGACCAGTGTGAAATTGTAAATTTCTAAAAGTTGATGTTTGCTAAAACAAATCCAAAGCCTCGAATACGACAAATATGACAACAAGAGATGGTTTATTGTGTTCGATACATACAAGATATGACAAAAATAATGGAGGCTAATTAATCAGAAGATGCCGGTGTTTCTTTCCTCAAAATATAATTCCATGCGCGTGCCAATTGATAAAGAGTAACCGAAACAGCAATAAACAAAAATACTAACAGTGATAATAATAATAAAAACATTAATAATAAAAATATTAACAACATTGAAAAAATGATAGTAATAATACTAATAATAACAATTATTCATAATGATAACGAATAGTCTAAGCTACTTCTGGAGTCCAAATACTTATGAAATTCATGAAATTGAGTTTTTCTTTTTTTGTTGTATCCTTTACGTCTTAACAAATTATTTTTATATTGAGTGTAAATAAATAATAAACATACAGTTAAAAGCATCAATAGCAAAGATTAGTAACAAGTTAATAACAAAAGGAAATGTTATAATGCTGGTGATGGTAATTATATAAGATATAGTAGCAAAAGCACCAAGGCTAATATGCCTCTTGAACTGATTTCTTTGTGCAGGATGTTATTAGATATTATAAAAAATATGGGCTCTACTTTTATTTCAAATTAGAAAAACAAAAATCTAGTTAAGTTGAACACTTCCAAAGACGTAATCAAAAAATTAACATTCATAGGTTTTTCAACATCTAATAGAATGATATTAATTGATAAATGTATTAATTGGTGACATATTTAACGTTTCCATGCCATCATACACAGTCAAACTTTTATTAAATTTGTTCAGACAAAATAGAAGGAACAAAAATTCGAAGTTGGTTAGTCGCCAAAGCTAAAAAAACCTTGTTGTTGCCCGAAGCTACTTTTGAAAAACTATTACTTTGAACTTTCTAAAAGGTTCTGCAGTGATGTTGCATTTTCGTCTGTTTTTATCTTACGAGGTTGAGGTGAAAAAGAGTCTTCTTCCATTTTTGACTGTTACCAAAACAATCATTTTTATGCAATGTGCGACTCATATGAAGAAATGACCTACGCCCTTTAATATCCTTATACACAATCCACACGTGCATCTCTTCAATTTTTTTTTAAATTAGCTTCTTGTATGTTTTGCCAAGCGCATTTCTAATTTAAATTACTTTAGTTTTGAAAGAAATTGAAGATAAAAAATCATGATGGCTTGCAGTTTAAAATTAAAATGTCTGTCAGTATTAATTTTCGAGATTATAATTTGTTAATTTTACCTGCATGCATTAAATTTTAAAGACTGAAAACTGTTCATAATAGCAATTGTATTATTCTTTCGTTTCAGATGCCAATACAAACTAAAAAACTAAAAAAAGGTCGTAAGTTTGACGAAGTTGTTTTCATTAACGCCAGCCATTTTTATTACAAAGGTTTAAGAACTTAGAAGTTTCAAAGTGAGCATCATAACCGAATAGGTCAAGGCAAACGATGCAGTCAAGGTATGCACAAAAATCTCTTTTAGCCAAATAAAAATAGCCTTTCATCTAAAACTTATAATTCCGTGTTTCAGCTGGCAATGTGACAAAACAAGTACGTTCTTCAGAAAGACACATTTTACATTCTTCAATAAGGCATGGTACATTTGAAAAACCATCAGGATTAATGGAGGATGGAAAGCCTTTCGACAATTCTCCTGAGAAAACAAACACTGACACTATGAGCAATAACCCAGATGATGTAAAACCAATGAACGTTGAAGATGAGCACGACAATGTTAAAACTGAACAGCAAAAACGAAATTATGAAGAAGTTAACAAAGAAGTAAGTGATCATCTAGGGCAACAACCACGAGAAAAAGCCTTACAAGAAAATCCATCCCACGATTCCTTGCCCTCACCAACACATCCCCCACGGCCATTGCAACAAAATATTGAAACACAAAAGCCACCAGAGGAGGATTCTGAAGACCGGTCACAGCAAGAAAATCAACAGAGAAACCTATCAGAACAAAAAAAGCAAGATATTGAAACAGAAAAGCAACAGAAAGAAAGCACAACAGAGCAGCAAAATAAAGATGTGGCACACAGCGAAGATAAGTTTGACGAACAAGAAGACAACTTTAAAAGTGTGCAGCAAAATATGGAAAGTGAACAAAATCTAAGGACGAAAGAACACGATACACTAACACCGAAAAGTGAGAACATTAATTCTCCCGATGGAAATAAAGCAGATAAATTCACTGAAAAAGATCTAAATGTTGCAGCAGCGGCAGATTTCAAAACCTCTCCTGAAGAAACAAGCCCAACAAATGAAATTGACAAGAGGGGAAAAATATTTTGGAAGGGACGTTATGTGCCATTGGAAAACTTGCAAGACGTTTTACACGAGGAGGTCTCCTCTTCCGAGTCGACGACAGAAGAAGACTCAAAACTACCACAAACAAAACGGGACAAGCATTTTGACTTTTCAGATTCCGCCAGTGATGTTTCAGATGACTTGGACACAAATGTTAAAAGAAAAACAAATGAGCAAAGAGAAACATACAAACTATTGGCTGAGAAAGAATTCTTCGAGCTAAAATATCACAAAGTTTTTCACGAGAAAGAAGAGTTGGAGAAACAAATGAAAAAGTTAGCAGTGGAGAATGAAGGTCTAGCAAAAAAGAACCAGATTGCGAAGCAAAATGCTGATGAAATTGAGCGAACTGCGACACAAGAGAGAGCCAAAACTGAAGAAAATCTTAAACAAGGGAATCAAAGTTTAACATCCCACCCAGAACCATCTAAGGTTCAAGTAATGCAAGACCGAAAAACTCCACCCTTGCGTCGAATTTCAACAAGTCTTCCGGTAAATGGTTTTCCGGATGATATCGCTCTTTTGGCAATAGAAAACAAAAAGCTTGATGAAATTCTTGATCATTTGCAGATTAACCCATCCGAAAAACTTGAAGAAAAAGACCCAGTAGTGGAAGATATGCTGAGTTCGATTGAAAAATTTGTTTCTAAAGACGACTTCAATCAACTTGTACGAGAAAAACTAAATATCGAAAACCATCTTCGAGAAAAGAACAAACAATACGAAGAAAAAGTAAGAGAGTTAGAGGAAGCAGCAATGGACTTCGAAGACAAAATAAGGGGACTAAAAAAGGCTCTTAAGAAAGCAGAAGAGCGAGACAACGATAAGTCACAATTACTCGATGAGTATGAAATTCAGATCTTTGATTTAAAGAGAACATTTCAAGAAAGATTAGAAGTGTCTGAAAACGATATTGAAAATGAACGAGTTGAGAGGACAAAAGCTCAGAAAGAACTAGAAAATCTGCGGCGTTCCTTTGAAGAACATAAGAACGAACTCAAGAAAGCAAAAAACAAAATTGAAGAGCTTGAATTGCAAGAGATGCGTAAGAATGAAAGATATGCAGATGAGGTAACAAAATTACAGGAAAAACTAGAGAAGGAAAATGATGAGAAAAAAGAACTTGGAACACAAATTCAAAATCTTTTACACAGTTTGATGCAGCTGAAGGACGAACTATCTAATGAAAACAAAAGGCATACAGAAGAACAAAAACATGCAAGGGAGCACTTTGACGAGGAGAGAATGAAACTAATCGATACACATCATGATGAAATACAGTTATTAATAGAAAGACTTGTTAGTCCAAAAGATCAGCATCTTCTCAATGTCCATTTGTTAGAGATTGCTAGCAACAAAGATGACGCGGATCAGTGTGAAGCTAATTCCAAGAGTCCTCCTGATCATGAATCAGATAGGCCAAGTCAGGATAGCCTAAGGAAGAGTCTAGCTTTCAATTTAACTACCTCCACTGACCGAAAAGATGTAAACAATAACCCCCAAGACAAAACCCCTTCACAGGAGAGTGAGAACTCAGTTATGGTGACACAGGTTGATGCACTTACAAAGAAAAACAAGAAACTAGAAGAAAAAATTGTTTCGCTTGAAAATGAACTGGCACAAAGACAAACAACTGAACATAGCTACCAAAACCCTCAAAGAGCCTCCGAACCAAACGTTGCAGTTGAAAGTAAGTGCGACGTTGAGCAGATACCTGACGCTGCTAAAGTAAATTATGAAATGTCGACACAAAATGAAAACAAAGCTTCAGAAAAGCCAACTTCAACAAACGAGAAACCTGTTAACGGAAATAAAAATGAGAACAAAACTCTGACTAGAGTTGAAGATGATGATAAAAAGCTTGCTAACGAATCAACACACATCAGGGACCTTAAGCGGACAATCAATGATTTACAAGAGAAGATTCGACAACTGAGAACGGAGAAGGATGAACTTGAAGTAGCAATGGTCAAATCAAAAGAACAACTTGAAAATGAGTATCAAAGCAAGTTAGATAAAGAAATAGAAAAGTTGAAAGTGATTGAAGAGAATAATGATGACTGCAATGTTCTCGAGCGAAAGGTAGAAAGTTTGAAAGAGGAGATTCAGCATCTAAAGCTAGAGAAGAATGAACTTGAAAGGGAAATGATTGAATCGAAAACAAAACCTGAAGCCGATTATCAACGAGAGCTAGATAAAGAGAGAGGAAAGCTGGAGATGGCTGAAGAGAATAATGTTGTACCCAAGCAAGTGTTATCACATGAGAACGGTCTCCAACAAAAAATTGATAGTTTGCAAGAGGAAATTCGACAAATGAAGTTGGAAAAGGACAAACTTGAAAAAACTGTGGCCAAATTGAAAGACCAACTTGAAAACGGTAATCAACGCAAATTAGATATAGAAAGAAAAGAGAAAAGAAGGACTGAAAGTGATAATGATATATCTGACCATGACTTAACACACAGCAACAACCTCGAGCAAAAAATAAATAGTTTACAAGAAGAGATTCAACAGCTGAGGTTGGAAAAAAATGAGTTTGAAACAGCAATGTCAAGGTCAAAAAAACAATTAGAGACAGAATATCAATGCAAGTTAGATAAAGAAATTGAAAAGTTGAAAATTAATAGAGATGAGAATGATACACTTGGGCATCATTCGACACGCAGCAATGACCTCAAAGACGAGGTAAAAAGTTTGCAAGAAGAGATTCAGCGTTTGAAGCGGGAAAGGAATGAACTTGAAAGGGCCAAGTCAAAAGAACAACTTGAAACTGAGTATCAACGCGAGTTAGATAAAGAAAACGAAAAAATAAGAATAGCTGATAATGAAAAGGATATATCCGAGCATAACTCAGCACACAGCAACAACCTCGAGCAAAAAATAAATAGTTTACAAGAAGAGATTCAACAGCTGAGGTTGGAAAAAAATGAATTTGAAACTGCAATGTCAAGGTCAAGAAAACAATTAGAGACAGAATATCAATGCAAGTTAGATAAAGAAATTGAAAAGTTGAAAATTAATAGAGATGAGAATGATACACTTGGGCATCATTCGACACGCAGCAATGACCTCAAAGATGAGATAAAAAGTTTGCAAGAAGAGATTCAGCGTTTGAAGCGGGAAAGGAGTGAACTTGAAAGGGCCAAGTCAAAAGAACAACTTGAAACTGAGTATCAACATGAATTAGATAAAGAAAATGAAAAAATAAGCATAGCTGATAATGATAAAGATATATCCGAGTATAACTCAGCACACAGCAACAACCTCGAGCAAAAAATGAATAGTTTACAAGAAGAAACTCAACAAATGAAGTCAGAAAAGAAAGAACTTGAATTGGAAATAGAAAAATCAAAAGAACAACTTGAAATCGACTATCAACGCAAGCTAGATAAAGAAATACAAAAATTAAGAGCTAGTAGAGATGAAAAAGATATACTTGGGCATCAATTGGCAAACAGTAGTGAACTTGAGAGTGAAATAGAAAGTTTGCAAGAGGAAATTCGGCACTTGAAGTGGGAGAGGGATGAACTTGAAAGTGAAACGGCCAAATCAAAAGAACAACTTGAAATCGACTATCAAAGCAAGCTAGACAAGGAAATACAGAAGCTAAGAATGACCGCAGATGGGAAAAATATTCCTCTGCATCATTCGACACACAGCAATGAGCTCGAGAGCGTGGTAAAAAGTTTGCAAGAGACGATTCAGAAGCTAGAGTTTGAAAACGATAAACTTGAAAAAACAATGAGCGTATTAAAAGAAGAACTTGGGGGCGAGTATCAACGCAGATTAGAAAAAGAAACAGAAAGGTTGGGTAAGACTGACGATGATCGTTATAATTTTAACCATAATCTTATACATAGCAATGAACTTGAACGAGAAGTGAGTAGTTTGCAAGCGGAAGTTCAAAAACTAAAATGTGAGAAGAATGAGCTTGAAATGTCCACATTTGAATTCAGAAAAAAACTGGAAGCAGAGTATGAACGTGAGTTGGAAAGAGAAAGAGAAAAGTTAAAAATGACAGAGGAAGAAATTACAAACAATGCCAATTCTCTAAGAAGAGTAGCAGAAGACTGGGAACAAACGCTAAGAAACACAGTTAGTAAATACGAAAAGGAGCTAGAGTGCAGTGAAAAAGAGAGGGCGCTATTGCAGGAAAAAATTGACAGCCTAACATATGGTGTTCTCGATAATATGGAACAGCAAGCAAGAAATGATGGAAAACGTTTCAGCAAACTAGACGTTGATTCTCTTACTGCAGAAAATAGTGACAGATTACAAGCTTATCGAGAAGAAACAAGCTCTTCTCGAACATCCAAAAAGTTGTTCGTACAACAGGATACGCGAAATGGAAATGAAGTTGAGCGTTTTCTTGAACTCCTGGAAAAACAGCGGAAGCAAATGCAAAGTGAATATCAAGAACAATTATGCAACGAAAAACGCCATTATGAACTCTTCATTTCAGAGAAACAAGAAAGAATGAGGTATCTTGAAGAACAAAACATTCATCTTAAAGATGATATTAAGGTCTTGGAAGAAAAGAAGGATGAAGAACGGAAATGTCTTTTAGATTCGTTTGAGAAAGAAAAGAAAACCATTAAGGAGGCTGCAGATGATCACTTACGAAACCAGCTAAATGAGACCAAGAAATTCTATGAAAAGTCTGTTCAAGAAATAATGCTTCGAACAGAAATGGAGCGAAAGGAACTACAAGAACAAATTTACAAGAGCAGGGAAGTGCTACAAGGAAAAATCGAAAACGAATTTCTGAGAAAAGTTTTGACAATCATTAAACAAAATACTGAGCGTAATAATAACAGTAATTCCATTGCTAGAACAGAATACGAGCATACTGTCCAGCAGCTACAAAAGCAAATCGAAGAAGAAAGAAAGAAATACAACAACACTGTTCTTAGCTTGAAAAATAAGGCTTGCGAAGAACAAAGAAAAGTTGAAGTTCAAACAAAGGCGCAATGTAAAATGATGGAAAAAACAGTAGACAATTTAACAACAGACGTGGAAAAGTTAAGGCAAGAAAAACGAGAGTTAAAGAAAACCCATAAATGTGACATTTTACAGCTTGAGGAAGAGCATGAAAAGGAAATTAAAGAGCTAAAAGAGAAATGGGAGAAGATTAAAAACGAAAACGAAAGAAAATTCCAGGATGAAGCTGCAGAGATCCTCAGGAAGGAAAGGGAGAAGTGTGACGAGGAAGTTCACAGAACAAAATGTGAATTACGAGTTGTAGAACTTGAGCTTGTTAAAATAGAAACAAAGTTTAACGCAGAAAAACACGAAATGCATAAAGTTATCGATGAAATGAAATTCGAAATTCTGTCGAACAGACAAACGAAGCCCAATGCTGTTATCTCCAAGGAAAACAACTTTAGAGTAAGCTTTGAACTCGAAAAAGATAACATCGAAAACAACTTCCTTGTTCTTAGAAAAGACATTCTCCGTTTGCAAGGACATGTCGATGAGCTTCGTGTACAGTTGATAAACAACACGATTCATTCGATTTCACATGTGTTTGCTCCAAGAAATCTTGCTGTTCGTGATTCAGAAGTGGCACTTAGATTGGAAACTGAATATCGTCTGGAACTTGAAAAGGAAAAGAGAAAGTACGAGTGTAGGGCTTTTGAGCTTCAGTGTCAGATGGAAAACTTACAAACAAACATTTCTCAAATGAGAGGAAAAGCTCGACATGCCAACATTAGTCTGCTCGAGGACCTTGATAAAGAAAAGGAAGTTATAGAAGAAAGGTTTATAAGAGAGCAAGAAAACCTGTGGGCTTTGATCAAAAGATTAACACTGCAGCAAACGAGAAGCGAGCACAGAGAGGTAGGTACAATTTCACACTCTTTAAAGGAATACTTATTGTACCAACTTCAGTTCTTGCATACTTTGAGTATCGTATAACTAAACAAAAATAATATTCTTGTGTTTTTTATTTCAAAAAGACAGAGCTAAAGTAAGAACTGAAACGTTTTCTAGTTCAATTGAAGAACAAAGTATTATGTGCTAGTCAATTCCAACCGCGAGCATCCCCCCGGGCCAACCCCGAGCATTTGATAAAAGCCGAATGAGCCCCAGAAGGCCAGGCGTTACGCAGTTAATCATGTCCCGGTTCCCCCGGGCATTTGCAAACAATAAAAAACTTGCCTCGTAACATCCTGTCGTCATTTCTGACGGCGCTCAGAAGTCAAGAGTTTCCTACGCCGCCGTAAATTTGTATAAGAAAAAACATTTATCGACCACAAAAGACCTATATTAAACAAGAAAACCATTTGCTTTGTCTTTGTCCGGTGGAAGTGTTTAATTTCATGACCCTTTCAGTTCGTCAAGAGATCATATGATGTTCACTTTCGACAAATATTTAAGGACTGTGGTAATAAGCTGTGCCCAGGCCATTACATTATTGATGTCGAGAAGCTCCTGACGTTACACGAAAGCAAGAAAAATATACAGGTTTTAAAGCCGTCGGACAAGGAAGGTTTGTCTTTCAAAAGATAATATTAAGATCTAGTGGGATCGGGACGACTTACAGGAAGTGGCAAGGAACCTGGCAAAGGGTGTGCAGAAGGTGAAGGCCATAAGAATAAGGAACAAAGAACAAACTCTATATTAAACGTGATAGGTTGGAAGGAGAGTAAAGTACGGTAGGTGCACAATGTTCTGTTTTAGTAGTTTCTGTTCCCGTTGTTTTATTTAGCTCTATTGAGCCTAAGCAGTTATGTTCATTAAAATATTTAAACAACAACTAATATTTCTGTACATTGGTCTAAAAGACTGGGGGCCGGGCATTTGACCTTCATAGTTGGAACCGGGGGCGGGGCATTTGACCTTTTTTCAAATTCCCGGGATTTTCCCGGGGGTATGCCGGGGGGGATGCTCGTGACTGGAATTGAATCGCACATTACCAAGATATATGCTTTAGCTCAGACCGACAACGATATGTCTTACAAATACATTGAGAAACAGAGTACGGAAAAGGGGAATTCTTATTAAAGTATACTCTGTAACTTCTGCTTTAGATTTCAAGTCTTAAACAGACAAGAAATGACTTTGAATCGCTGTCTTCAAGCCAGCAAAAAATATCAAGTTCACCACAGACCCAAGCTGACGTCTTATTGTTGCAAGAAGCTGCTCTTAATGATACAGAGGACAAAACAGACAGACCCAACGCAGACTCAGTATTGGTTGAAACAGAGCTTGATTCAAAGGAAGTGGAACAGAAACAGAAAACAATAAATACACTCCAAGAATCTTGCATAGAAAGTAACAGTAAATCAGTGGTTTCTTTATCAACTGAACCGCTAAATAAATCCTGCGAAATAGTTAAAAGTTGTGAAGAAATTCATCAAAACGTTGATTCGCTGAGCGATTCCGCTGCAATCGAGGATCACCCATGCAAAAATCGCCCTTGCACAAACGATAAGTTATTAGCTGAGTTAGTCGAGGGTTCCAACAGAATTGACGTTAGTCACAATGACGGGCAGCTTTTGACTGTACCAGCTGAAGAATCCAAGGAAACAAGGAAGAGCAACAATGAGGACCACAAAGCGGACAAAAACGATAATGTGGCTAGGCAACCGGATGATTCGCTGGACGACTCAAGAGTAGAGGAAGAAAAGAACATGTTGTTTGTTGATACAAATGATGATTCAGATTCTGCGACAGACAGTCACAATTATACAGCGCAGTTGTAACCAGCTTGGTTGCCTTTAAAACTAATAAACTTCTGCTCTTAGGGGTTGCGCTTTAGAAATGATCGTATAGTGAGTCCGTACATAGCTTACATTGTACAAAGATGATGTATATTTTCGTTTTCTGTTTTTAGACAAAATCCTCCCCAACTGGTATAAAAATGTAAAGAGAGAATACCATTGATCAGACACTATAGAGTGTCGGTATAAACCGGTTTGGCAAGCTTAAACCTAATGCATTTAAAAAAAAAATGTTTTTCACCTTAACGGCATGACACACAGCGGTTACAGAAAAAAAAAAAATGTTTTATGAATTACCTTCAGCAACTAGAAAATAAATGTTTTTTTGTAAGGTATACCAGTTCTTAAAAACTTAAGAAATGTTTTTATAAGGATATGTTTCTCAAACCAGAGTACCTTAAGTAGCCCAGAATCAACTCCTTATCTTTATAGGGCACAATTGGGATTTTCATTCTAATAAAACTATTGAAAGTCTTTGAATGCATCTTCTTTAGATGTGACTGCGTTGGAAAACCAGAATTAAGGTACATACATGCATTGCGGTCGCGATTCTATGCCTCGCAATGATCTCACAGAAACGTTAAGCAGCTGAAAACATTTGATACGTGTAAATCACAATTTTTTATATTTTCTTTCTTGAGGAATGAATAACTCATTTTTCTTTTCCTGATATACCTCTTTCAAAATGGTCTGTCAAACCCGGTTAGGACTGGGAACAAGTGCATACCTAAGTGACATATTAAAAGCCTTATTAGTAAACAGAGTCTACAGTACTCTGCTTGAACTTTTATGTCAGCCTCTCGCCGCTATCAGATTAAACTGACGAGGTGAATGACTTTGACACACAAAATTGTGCAGAGTAGACTTAATTTCTTTACTTATAAACCTTTTTCACCTCACTTACATGCATTTGTTCCCAGTCCCAACCATACATTTGTTCCCAGTCCTAAACATGCGTTTGCTCCCAGTCCCCACCATGCTTGACGGCCGTTTTATAAAGAGGTCTATTAAGTTCTCAAGGGTTCGACTCATGTTGCGCAGTCTCTCTCTCTAGGAAATACGGGTGAGACAATGTTCCTTCCTCGGTATTTCCCTCGAACGCATTACACGCCAACCACTTTCAGTTGGAACGTTGAGAGGGCTGAATTGTTTTTAATGCCTGCACAATTTTGAGGGCAGTTAGTGGTGCTAACACGCCAAACAGTCACACAGAAGGGCTTTATGAAGCGTTTTGGGACCACTGAGTTGCTACTAGTCTTTCTCTAGAACTGTAATACCGGTCATGCCGTATAATCTGTCCCTTATATCGTCGCTCTAATCATCTTTCACCTGGCACTTAGTCTTCTTATAATCTTTGCTGGCGCACCTGTATTTTTACTGTAGCCATAAGTTACGGTTATTTAGTGTATGTGTATAAGATGTGTAAAAATAGACTTTCTTTAGTTCTATGTAGTGCTCCTGTTTACTTGTAGCGTTTTGTCTTCAACATGTAATTCCGTCACTATTGCTGTCCTTCCCACTGGAGAAAAGGTCCTTGTAAGGGGCCTTGAGTCCTATTATCTCTTCTCCATGGGACCACATTAGGTCCCTAAATGTTTGTAAATAAAGTAAAACACTTAAAAGCTACTTCTTTTGCGTTTAGTTCAATGAGTTCTAGCAATATGATAAGAGCGGTGTTCCTTTTATAGGCAAACATTTGTTAGCAGCAACTAATTCAAAAGTTTAGCGCTTTTATTATGCTATATATCTAAGTAATTTTCAAAGCGTTTGGCCATGGCAGGAGAGTTGTCAGAAAAAGGGAATATTCGATAAGCCGAGTCGTAAAACCAAATCGACGAGAGCTAAAAAGTATCCGGTTAGCTCAGTGTTTAGATCCAATACAGCGCCATGAAACATTCAAACATTGCCTTAGCTCGAAGTATTTTTGCAGCCTTCCCGTTTTAATTAACAATGGTTTCTTAGGTGTCTATTTTTAAACTGCGACAGAGAAAGCAATCTGCAATTAGTATTACTGCCTTACTACATCGGTTACCGAGTGCTGACGAGACTATCTAACTGACCTATTGTGATGTATGTTGCTTTGCCACTGGTTCATAGAGAGAGATCCAAACTCAAACACATGGAAAAAAGACTGGGTTAAAGATTTCGAAAATCTCTTCCCAACTAGGTAACAACGGCAATACGTGAATGTCTCGATTGTTTTCGAAAACTCGTTGATTTTTTTTATAGATGCACTGTACGTGTATTCCCCCATTTTAACTTGATTAATACGTGCATCTTTACAAGTTACATCGGAACGCACACACCTAAAATGTATTTGAATTTTCCGGAAAACATTTTGAATTAAACAGTGAACGATGTTTCGAATATTTATTTCTTGGATATCCTTACCAGAATGAATAACCTGTTGTTGCAGGGAAAAAGAGAAAAAGTACAAGCATCTTCCCTGGGGCGCCGAAGCTTGCTATTGGGAGAAACGTTGGATAACCTAACTGTTATGAAACTAAACAACCAAATAGCATTGATTTTATCAATGTTAATAAAATAAATTGCCACTAATGCCACAAACATTGAAGAACCAATGCACGCAACCATTCCTAAGCACTACGGATTAGATAAAAACAAAAAAACCCGAAAATCGGCTAGACTTTGCAACGCTACCTTTTGCCTTCAAGTTTGTTTTTGGAAAATTTCAGAATCTAAATGCATATTCGCACTTTCTTAGTTATGTTACAATAAGTCATTAACCAAACAATACTAATTTCATTTTCATCATAACAAAACACTGCAGGTACGCACAGTAAGATTACGATATTTTGTAATTACTTTGTTTATATATGACGCATCACTTTGTAAACAGGAGACTCGAATTTGTCGCCGTCAGCAGAGCTTTTCTACAAAATGGCACAATAGTGGAACAGACATTCAATCTTGTTTACGAGAGAGTCAAAACGCTAAAATAACTCTATAACGGCAAACCACAAAGGTTGCTCGAAGAACGTTCGGATTGTTCAACAAATAATCTAAAATGATAATTTTGAGCAGTAAAACTCGCTTATGAATATCTTCACTGAATTTCTTTGAGCCTTAGTTCTTGCTAATCACCAAGTTTGGGATGCCTGTGCAACAGAGGAGAAAGAAGCCGAGTTGTTAATGAACGCTCGCTTGTCATTGGACTAGCATGTAGAACTAGTTGTAAAGTACCTGTTGGCTTCTCGTAAACGCTGAGGTATCAAAAACTCTCTTGACAACACATCCAGGTTTTTAACTTTCTTTAAAGTAACACTAAAGCAAAATCTTGGAAAGTCTACAGCGTCGTTTTCTAGAAGATAGAAAATGAAACGCTCGCGTTATGAATCCCTGTAAAGACAGAACAATTTGCGAACACTGCGGGTAAGTGGATTGAGTTGTGAATATGCAACAGCTTTTCTGTGGTTCCATTATTCTGTTTATTAGATCTTATAAAACTCCTTTTTTGCCAAACTACGAAGAAACCTACGCTATCTCAACTTGGAATCTCAACTTTGCTCTGAAATAATTAAAAGGGACCGGATATCATTCCTGTGAGAACAGCACAATAAACAAACAATTTGTCGAGTCTCTGAACGTTTAACCACTGTTGGCGTCTTTCAAGCAAATTAAGAACAAAAAGAGCCAACAAAAGGTTTTGCTAACATGTTTAGTAAGTGAACTAAATGACTCAATTCCCTTGAAATAAGGGAAAATTACACACAAGAGTTTAAAAGCTATATTATAATAGTTGTTACTTTCGTTTATGTTTTTGTTTGCGGAGTTAGGCAAAAAGCCAACACCCCGCCTTACATGGCATTTGGTCAAAATACTCACATCTATAGCTCAATAAACTGTAAATACGCCAACGCGAAATGTCTTTCAAACATGTGTTTATCATTTTTGAAAAAGAATATGTTTCAAAACTGTTATGTTTACATAACTATATCTCAGGTTAAATTTCGTTTTGACAAGTTACTGTACAAAGCGCTTCTCGGTGGTACGAGTGTTATGTATAAAGCCTGATAGGTTAAAATCTTTTAATTAAGCAGAGACCACAAGAGACTGGTTTAGCTTATTAGTTCTCCGGGTCGAACTGCTTTACTGTGGAATGCCTCAGGCTATGTTCACTGTAACTCAGGAACCATAAGCCTTTACACTATAAATGTAACCATAAAACTATTTTGTTGCTACAAACTTGTCACAACATCTACAGCTGCTAATATCATTTTTCTCACATGGTGGCAAGTTCATTGTTATTCAACAAAGCAGCTTAAGCACGAACCTATCAGTATCTTATGCTAGTTTTATTTTTGAATGCTTTAACAATGTTTAACAATCGAGTGTAAAGTTTCGGCAACACTTTTGCAAAGAATAAAGGGACGCCTTCTTCTTCCCAAACGTAAGAAGACATGGTATTGGAACTGTATCGCGTCATTTTCCTGTTTCCAAAATCAATAAAAAAAAAAAAGAGAATTTTATATTTGCAACCTAAAGTTTTAATGCAGCTGGAACCGAAAGAAAATCGACAAATGTCAAAGACAAAGCTTCTCTAATGCTCTGAGCCAGTAACTAAAGCCAATAGGTATTGAAAACTAAAGGACGCGAGCTAAGTTTAAGAATTTGTACCTTTGATAACGACTTAATCAAAAACCCTTTTCATGGTGTTGTAACAAGTTACCCGTTTTCATTACTTTTCCGAGAATCTGGATCTTTTAATCTAAATAGTATTCCCCGTTCTGCAATAAAACCAAGCGCTTTTTAGTGCTTTATGACGCTAAAAGATGGAGCTTTTAAGACTTATGGAGGATGATTAGCGCTGAATTCTTAATACCACTTACGATTTCAATTATACTTATTTTATTCATAGCATCTAGAACAAAACTTTTGGTTACAGCCGAAAAGGGCTCTAGAATAGATATGTGACGATTCAAAAATGTTTTAACGGCAAAATTAATGAGTTGGTGTCGAGCAAAGGATGATTCCGCTAAATATTTTTAATCAGCAAAGCACAATTTTAAACTGCAAAACTAAGTTTTAAACTTGACCCCGTCAGTTGCCATAGCAACATTTACGCTCTTGAAGAACGCGAGACAAAATTTATATTTTGGTTTTTAAAACACCCGCAAACAAAATGTCACAAAACCATTGTTTGTATCCCATATATGGCAAAATCTATTTAAACAGGTGCCTAAGTTATTCGAAATCTAACTTAGCATGAATTCAAGATAGCAATAATTATAACTACAATTTGACATATTTGTTCGGTTTTACCCTGATTTTCAGTATAATTTGTTTACAGCCGGGGAAGGATGAGAAATCAGCGAGGAAAAAATGTCTGAATCGTCAGAGGGAAACGATTTGTTTGGGGCAAGCGGAGAGGAAGATTCGCGAAGACGTGAGGAAAATTACAATCAGGAAATCGACGATATTGTTAAAGGTTTTATTCTGGAGAAGGACCTCCTGAAGCAAGGTCATGACGAGGAGCTAATTCGTATGAAAGACCAATTTCGCCAAGAAAGAAGCACTTTGCTTAAACAGTTTGAAAGGGAACGACAAGAAATGCTTCGGAATACACAACGAGAAGCACTTGCAAGCGAGCCGCGATACACTTCGAGCTCTGCAGATTCAGCTATTGGTTACTCGTGTTCGCACGATTTATCTACACAAGATACTGTATTTGAAAGTCAGTGGGAACACCTGAGTCCCAGTGCCAGACGGGCCATAAAAGAACCAGGTGATATGGACTTGAATGCTATCCGAGAAATCGCGGAGGTTTACCTCCGAATGCAAAATGGACTCATTACGAGCAGTGTACGGCCAGATTTGGATCTTGAAGATAAATATGAGCGGGAAAGAGAAGTTCTTGAGCAAAGCTTTATTGTTGAAAAGAGAGAATTAAGGAGAAAGTTTGAAGACGATTACAACAGACGATTAGAGCAAGAAAGAAGCAGATATGAGTGCACTATTCAGGACCAGAAAACTGTGATTTCTGATTTACAGTGGCAAAAGCGAGAACTCGAGAACCGTGTAAGACATGACCGTGAAAAGATTGAAATACAATTTGAGAGAGAGAAAAACGAAATTGAGAAAAGCCATATGCTGGACGTTCAGGAACTTCAGAGAAAAATAGAAACAAAATATTCGAGCGAAATGTCTAAGCAACGGGAAAAATATGAAGAAAATATAAGTGAGTTACAAGCTGATATCACAAGGCTTACGTTGCAGTTGAGAGAGTTAAACGAAAATTTAAAACAGGAAAAGGAAATAATCGTTACCAAATTTGAAAGAGAAATCAAAGAGATGGAAATTACATTCGCGGAACAGCGGGTATCTATACAAACGAATTTGGAAGCTGAGTTCGCGATTAAGCTCGAAAATGAGACAACCGTGTTGCGATCGCTAAATAGTAAATTAAAGATTGACCTTGAGACTCTAGAAAAAGACAAGAGGGACATGGAGCGAAAACTAAAGGAAGAACGCCGGAAGTTAGAGGAGCAGTACGAGGATGAGATGGCTGAAATGAGCCGAAAATATGCAGAAGATAAAAAATCTATTAAGTTAAAAACTGAGGAACGGTATCATCAGCTTTTAATGAAAGAAAGAGGACCATGGGAAGAAAATATCATTGAATTACAAGGGGAAATCCATATTTTGCGTCAGGAAAATGCACACTTGGAGGCATTGCTTAATGAAAGAACTGAGGAGATGCGAAAGCAGATCGACTTTGAACGGGAAGAAGCTCGACGAAAGATTCATAGTGACAGAGAAGAATTTAGAGCAAGAGTTGAAAGCGAATTCTCGCAGAAACTTTTAATTGAGACAACATCCAGGCAGGAAATCGCAAAAACTCAAGAAGTTGAGCTGTCAACGTTGCATGCACGGTGTTTGGAGCTGGAAGGGAGAGTAAATATGTTAACTCAGGAAAAAGAGACGCTAATGAGAGAAAGAGGACAGGTAGAGAACGATATTAGAATGAAAGAAATGGAACTCAATAGTCGACAAGAACTTTTAGCGAGTCAAAGAAATGCTTACAACAAGGGCGAACTAGAAGAAGTCATACGCAAGAAAGACAAAGACATCTCAAAATTAACTTTGCAAAAAGAGCAATTAGACATAAGCCTTTCTGCGTGCAAACGCGAGAAAATGGACTTAGAAGATCAAATAACAGCTCTTAAACGCGTTCAAAATGTTGCCAGTTTAAATAGTGATAAAGCAGAGAAGACTTCTAGAAATGCGCTTGACAACAGTGAACTCGTGTCTTTGCAGGAAACAGTTAACAAGAACGAGCAAGAAATTCATGCCCTTAAAAGGGAAAAATATGATTTTGAGAGCAGAGTTTCTTCATTGCAACGTAAGATTGAAGAACTGGAGGACGAGCTGTTAACCCTAAGAAGGAAAAAGCTCGAAGTTGAAGACGAAATTTCTGCACTTAAACGTGACAAAACCGAGGCAGACGATCAACTTGCTGCTATGAGACGAGAAAAGATTGATTTGGAAGAGCAGGTGTCAAGCCTAAAACGGAAGCTAAGCGAGTCAGAAGACGAGGTGTCAGCATTTAAGCGAGGCAAAATGGAGTTAGATCATGAAATTACTATACTAAAGCGTTTCAAGGCTGACATTGAACGGCAGCAGGCTACTGTTACGCAACACCACCATAACGTGACAACAAGAAACGTAAGTTTCGAGGAGAACCACACCTCGCGCCGTGATGCCTCAAGGCAGAGCCGGGAGGCAGATGAACTTGAACAAAAAATAAACCGTTTGCTTGAGCAAAAGCAGGACTTAGATAGCGACATTCATAAGCTAAAAAGCGAGAAAGATGACGTAGAAAGAGATCTACAAAGCAGACAAAGGGCTCTAGAAATGACTAAAGAAACACAAAAAGAACGAGACACCAAGAATGAAAGATGGGCTAGAGAGAAACAAGCACATGAGCTAGATTACAAGACAGCCTCGCTAAAAGAGGAGCAAGTAGAACTTCAACAAAGAATAACTCATTTGCAAGGAAATGCTGCTTCGCTTGAAGAACAAGTTTTCAGTTTTAGCAAAGAAAAAAATAGTTTAGAGAAAGCAATTACAACACTGAAGTTTGAAAAACAAACCTTGGAAAAGAGAGTCGAAAGCCTCCAGAGTGAGCTGAAAAGCTTTGAAAATAAAATGCTTAACACAGGAGTATCCCAGGATAGACTTCAAGAAAATAGCACAAAAGAGGAATTAGTCCGTGTCACCCAACAAAGAAACGAACTTAAGATTGAGTTAGCAAACCTAAGGAAAGAGCTTCTGCAACTCAAGTCTGAGCAATCGGAAAAGTCTCTTCGTATAGCTAGGGAATCACTTCACATAGAAGAGAAGGAAATTCGTGAAATGAAAACAGATCGAACGGAACTGGAAAAGGTAGTGGCTGCGTTAAGGAGACAAAAAACAGAGCTAGAAACTGAAATTACAGTTATTCGGGATGTTCGAAAACGTGAAGAGATAGACATAACAGGGATGAGAAAAGAGAAGACAGAGCTAGACGTGTTGTTAACGGCTCTTCAGAGCCAGAAGACGCGCCTTGAAGCTGAAGCAACAGTGTTGCGTGAAGCACGAAAGAGAGAAGAAAATGAAATAAACTCACTAAGAAGAGAGAAGAACAACATCTCGAAGCAGCTGTATGCTCTACAAAGTCAACAGTGGAAACTCGAGACAGACATATCTGTAGCGGACGATTCCTGGAGGAAAAAAGGAGGCGCTATATCGGGCCTGAGTACGGACATTGTTCAGGTAGAAGAGCAGTTGACAATTTTGCAAAAGGAAAAGTCTGAGCTTCAGCATGAAATTTCGAAGATCCAAAGCGCAAAGCATCGAGAGGAAAAAGAACTGATAACCATTCGACAAGAAAAGAGTAAGAATATCAGCTCAGTGGAAAACACACGAGAACAACGGCAGCTGGAATCTCTAAGAAAGCAAAGAGAAGAACTGAAAGCAGAGATAGTTATAATTCATAAAGACAGAATTAAAGAGGAGAAAGAGCTAAAGTTTATGCGAAACGAAAAGATAGAAATTGAAAACACCCTTTTGTCTTTACGAAAAGAAATCGATCATTGCGAAAGCTTCTCCACCGGTATTCATTCAGCTTCAACGCCAAGACTTCCGGTTTCACAAGCAGATTCAAGCATTAGATCAAGTAAGTTTTTATCCGCGAGTAGAAATTACGGCTCAGACCCCGATATCCTTTCGAGACTAGATTCATCGCTATCAAACGAGTCATCATCTAGATACTCTAGCACACACTTGAACTTCTCATCAAGAACTCAAACATCAAACGTGAAAGAAAACAATGAGCTAAAATATCTCAGAGATGAAAAGACTCAACTCCAAACTGAAATATGCGAACTAAGAGTGCAGCTTTCCACACTCCAAACCGAAGTAACAGAGTTAGAAAAGAGGAAGGTTTTGTTAGAGGATAGCCACGAGAGACATTCAGTGCCTGAGATGAGTGATGGAATAGCCGGGGTAAACTTTTACAGAAAGCAAAGCTGTAGCGGATCGGAACATACTTTACAAGAAGATCTCAGGGAGGAGCTTTCAAGAGCAGATCTAGAGGTACGTTCCATATTTAGATAATAATTGTCACGTGCTCCCGTATTTGAAAAAGCAAATCAAGTTAAAATTGACAAATTAATGGGAGATGCCCGATCGATACGTGCTACCGTGCTTGAAACAGCAAATAAGTACATAAATACTGAAACTTTGGAGGAAGTCCAACGAACAAATTTTATAAGATTACCCTCACAGAGGATCTTGCAAGAGAAGTTTTGTAAGTGTTAATTTTGTACTACGACTATCCTTTTAGTCAATCAGTGTTGAGCACGGGCCGTATCTACAGTTGAGTTTTCTGCCTCGCGAGGCAACGAAACTCAGTTGATTCCTCTGGGCTTTACACTGTACTAATTTATTTAATCATTTAAAACATATGATGGAACCTTTTACGGCGCATCACCTTCAATTTTGTTTCAAATGAACACCAAAATGCCGAAACTAAGAACGTTACATGAGATGAAATGCATAAGTTTCATATTATTCATAAACGGCATAAACGGAAAGTTCCTTGCTTACATCAATAAGCCCGGTATAATCTTTTCGCTGGAAAACCTGAAGGAAAAGTAGCTGAGACGTAAAATTACCTGGCTGCTCCGTATTTTGATCAGGGGAACGCTGTAAATTTGATTTTCTTTTTCTTTTTGTACTTTTTAAATTTGGATTGCCGTGATTAGACTTATGAGCTATTACCCAGAAAAAAGGAAAGTCATTCTTTTACTCAAGGATTCACATTCACATTGCTCTCCCTCCCTCTCTCCTTCCCCTATCTTCCCCCTCCCCTTATCCTCTAACTACCCCTCCTTTACTCCCCTTCCCCTCCCTTTTCCCGAAGAACAACAACTGTTTAACACAACTTCGTTCGTCCATTTTCGTCACATTTGTCCCAAAGGAAAGGAACGATAGTCTTATTCAAGATTACGAAAAACGAATAAAAGAGCTGAAAGAAAGAAATGTAGAACTGAAGCGAAAAGTTGGACTTCTTGAATGGCAAGTGGAAAACATGAAACAGAAGTTGGAGATCCAAGAAGTCAGTCACAGAAGAGAGATCAGTTCTTTAAAAGAAAAGGTAAGAGCGCTGTCATCGCGTCTTCTGGGATTAAGGCCTTAAAATCCCCCGGGGGGGGGTTCTCCCTATATTAGGGTGGTAGGTATGATCGTCGTATTTTGAGTTAAGATTGTCAGTCTCCGGTATTTTTTAGCGGTTGTTAAAGGAAACCCTGTGTTAAACCAAGAGCCTGGTATTTTTTTGGGCTGAAAAACGCGAAGCTATTAGACTGCTTGCAATCCCGTGTTTAAGCAAACTTGCGTAGTGAATAAGAAGTTAAGAAAAAAGTCCTTTGTCAAACGTTCTATTAATACTACTCGCCCGCCTTTATTTACTGCATATCACGTTCAGAACAGCAAGAGGGAACTTAGTGCCGACCTAATAGCTATTCAGGGAAAAATTTCAGCTTTCACTGGTATTTTAGGGTAATTTTAAAACCAAGAGGTATTTTTTAGGGTGGGAAATTTTTATGCCTTGGTATTTTTTAGGGTATTTTTGGGACTTTTCCGACGGTCATCCTTACCCTTGTGACCCCGGATTACTTCCCCCCACCCCCCCTCCCCTTCCCCCATCCGGGCTTAAAACCGTAGACCAGAACCCACAGCATCTGTCGAAAAAGAATATGATGATCCCGATGTCGTGGCATTTCGTTAGGGGCCTGAAGCAACGACGGCAGGAGCTTTCAAAAAACATTCTTGCGTGTCTCTTCAGTCACGTCTCCGTAGTTAGTTAGCTTTCTCTCGCATCCGAGTAACCCTTTGTGAACAGAAAAAAAGATTTAAGCGCTTTCCTTAAAGACAAATGAAGATTAACAAAGTTCGCGTAGTCGTAAAAATTTCCAATTTGGTTTTTCACGTTGCGATTTTCAAGACAACGACGTGCAGGTAGCCAGCACGGTGCATTCCAACGTGCATCTATTGTATTCAACGATTATTTTCTGCCGTCGTCGTAGGTGTTTCCGTCCTCGTTGCTTAAGGTCTCAAGTTACTAACAATCAAGGGCCAACACTAACTGAAAATTGATATGATGGACCGTATAAAGCGTATAGTTCCTTGCATTAATCTGTTCTCAAACGGGGGCTAAAAAGCCCTGATTGGGAGCACATAATGCGTTGTTTTGTATCTTATGGGGAGTCAAGATGGCCGAGTGGTTAGTGCTCGTGCCTCCCACCTCTGTGGACCCGGGATCGAATCCTGGGTTTGCATGTGGGCTAAGATTTGTCGATCTTCTTC
>JAOBRD020238503.1:0-24753 GCA_027575215.2 Hydrozoanthus sils
TATGTACTCAACTATTACCCACAATACACTTCCTCTAATTCGAACCCAGTCTCTAGTGTTGATACCGTGCCACAGAAATATCAGTTTTTTATCTAATCCGTTCCTAAGGTAACTCAATTGCCAGAAATTACATTTTTTTGCTTGCCGTTGTCAACGCTCGATATTTTCGACGATTTCCTTGGAGGAAAAGAGGGGACTACTTGCAGTCTAGAGGTAAATGGTGGTTGAGAAAATTTATGTAGATTGTTCTCTAAGTAGTAAGAACCCAAAATTGAGTTTTCACGCTTTGAAGCATTTTAATCAAATTCAGAAATTCAATTTCGGAAGTTTTTTGGCAGAGCATGTACCCAGAACACCTATTGGTCACACCACGGCCTTCCCTCTCACCCAAACACACACTGAGGAAACCCTCTGTCGCCCCTGACTATATTTTCTGTCTTTCTAACCAGGATTTTGGCCGCATAGTGAAGTTTTACAATCGCATTGCCACTGCGTTGGTTAAGTTTGAAAGTCTCTGGCTTGGCCTGTGGAAATCTAGGATAGACAGCTCACTGGGGGGACTTAAGACATCTCTGCTTGCACAAGACCCCGGATCAAAACAACTAATTGTGAACGCTGATGGAAGGTGAGTTTAATCCTGAGGCATTCGTTTGGGCCTACTAGAAATACATGGAATACAAACTTAGTCCGATTCGTGTGGTTGTATTTCCTGTGAAGTTACAAATAATACATTCGATAAAACTCTTTTCAATTTTCAATTTGAAACAGAAATTGCGCCCTGACAATCCGGAACCAATTTAAAAATTTTATTCTTAGTCCGGAATAGTTGGAATAGTCCCAAACGAACGGGCCCTGAATTTATACCTACTAAAATTCAGCCATTGAACGTTTTGATATTTCTGTTCCCAGAATCCTCGAATTGATCCATGAAAGCCGATCCCTGTTAAGACTGGGCATAGCCATTCCTGACACCGCAAGTGAAGTTCTAAAACAGGTAACTAGGTTCTCGAGTTGATTTTGATCAATGATTTCCCAAAAATGCTTGTTTTCAAAACTGTTAGCTGAAAGCTGGCTAAGTGCCATCAGTCGTTAGTTGATTTACATACTTTTATCAGCATATTGATATACTTTGGCCAGCACTCGACATTAGTAGTTTTAATAACAATAATGATATTATTATATTTATTTAGCACCTTTTCCGAAAGTTCAAAAGCGCTGCTTACAAAATAAAAACTTGAAAGTTATTTACTTTAAAAATCTAGTAACAATTTAATATAATATAATAATAAAAATCTAAATTTAAGTGTATAATCTTAGCAAAAAGCCTCCTAGCTAAAAGGAATACTTTTCCTCTTTGCTTAAATATTGCAACTGAAGGACTGTTTTTTATGTTGGGCAGCAAAATATTCCACAGAGCAGGAGGCAGCAACAACCACGTGCCCTTTTAGCCTCTAAAGTCAATATCCCCTGCCACTTAATTATCTTTATCCCCCCACCCCCGGACGTCCTCCAGTTTGGATATAATTTCTGACATCGCTTCACCGACACTTTGCAAAATGTAATGCGATAAAAGTTTGTTCGGACCCTGTTAGTCCTATTTTACGTTGCAAGTTTATTTTTCAAAGCAAGCGATTCAGAAAAACTCAAATTTTAGGAATTTCCATTGAAGCATGGCCCTTGACCCCTACTTCATCCTCCTCCACTAAAATTAGCTTTCGTTGCACCATCGTAAATCCCCTCTCTTGGAAAGCTTCCACAGGTTTTGTCCCAATTTTCTTTCCCCTTTTCCCACTACAGTATACTGACTGTTAAGTTTCTTTTTATTTTGCTTCAGGAAAACCGTTTCAAACAGTACAAACAGTCTCTGGAGCTCGTCCTTGATAACTACTACAGCGTGTGTGGAGATGTCCCGCCACCACTGAGAAAACTTTTAACGCCACACATGGAATCTGTTTTGCACTATCTTCAGGTAAGATTGACACTTTGACTGCTTACCCAATTCAAACCAAAGTTTACATACTACAAGAGATACAGGAGAGGCCTGGTAACTCAAACCCCCATAGGAAAATGAAGAATATTTCGAAATAGCGGGGTTCTGAGTTATCCGAGTTCGAATTTACCTGGGTTTCTACTGTTTTACTTAAAGTTAAGCAGATTTTGAAGCTTCATCCGAACTCATAAATCGAACTTCTTTATCAATAAAATACAAAATCAGTTAACTCAATCTCGGTTTTCGGACCTCTACTTTCTCGGGCTATGTAAAGTTAAGTTTTGAGGGTAACAGTAAAAGACTTAACTAAAATCAAAGATGATGTTCTCTGTTCGTTCCGGCAGACTATGACTCAATGATTAAATTAACAAAACTTGATTTAGCGATTTGAAAACGGATGAAAGATCTCATAGGCTTAGAACCAGCAGGTATAAGAGCTATTCTGTCTTGTTTTGTGGTGAGTGTCTGCCCTTTACAGTGCCTTTTTTAAATTATTTTTTGGATGTTGTACTCAGATTCGCTGGAAGAAAAAGAACCAGGAGGAAAAAAATTTAAAGAATTACATTTTAGCGGCTTTAGTGGATTCTTCCACCGTATGACCCTCTTGGTTTCAAAATGAAATGCAACTTTTATCAAGTCTGTGTCTATAATAGCAGCTAAAATTTGATAATCCTGTACACAGATCTTACGCTAAACAATCTAGTTTGATCACATTCATGGTTTAACTTTCCTGCGCACGTGCACCTCCATTTTGACGTATTTTGGTTGCAGTGCCAGTGTCCACTCTCGATAAATACAGTAGCAATGAATGAGAGGGAGTCTAGTATACTGCAACCAAAACATTTCAAAATGGCGGCATTTGGGAAATTTAAACCATGGCAGTGATATAACTAAATCGCTTGGATTATATATAATAATGTTATACAAAGTAGGATTCCTTTAACTTGAGCATTACAGTACTCAGCTGCCTCCAAATACTGACATTCTGCTGACCTATTCACAAACTCACAGCCTGGGCTGTCAACGCTGACGTGGAATAGCATGAACATTGATGCTTACGTCCACCAAGTACATGCTGCCACTTTGAGATTGCGTGACATTGTGAATAGCATTAACTCGGTAGTGAAGAATTCAATAGAGAAGAAAATAGAAGAGATTAAGCGAATGGTGTTGTTTGACACACGCCTGGCCCTCTCAAGGATTTGGACTGTTGATAGGTTTGTCGAGAATCAAACCAAGTCAGTTGAAATGCAAGGAAGAAAGTTGTATGGCATTGTAAAAGAAGTGGAAAACGCCTTGCAGGTATGAACTTTTAGCTAATTGTCTGACTTAAGTATTTATAGCATTCATAATCAGCATCGATTGAGAGTGATTGAAAACATGTGGTTAACATTAATGTCTGTTGTTAACGTGTACAGGAATTGAACTTCTTTGTGCACAGCCCCAATTAATGGCGTTGTGCTAAATTCTCCCAACTAGAACCCATATTTTCATGTTACCAGGAGAACTTTTCTTTCCGTTTTTGGTGGTTTTCTCCGTTTGATAAATTTTCGTTTTTTCATTACTGGAACACCTATAGTTTTGTCTAAGTTATGTTAGGAGAATTCGATGTTGATAAACTGGCTGAGGCTGAAATGCAAGGATTACAAATTTGGGCCAAAACAAAAAAGAGTTCGTTACTTTAAACCTCTAGGTTTGCACTAACAGAAAATAATCCAATACAAAGATATTGTATTCTTGGCGGAAAGGGCAATACCAATTGGTATTAGACCTTGAAATGTGTATCACGTGATTAATCCTGACCAATAGCATTGCGCGTTTTCAGGAGGAAAAATACTGTGGAATTGTCATTTAAATTGGTTCAATGTAATGTTTATCAGTAACTCTCTCTTTCTCTTCTCTTAACCCTTTTTACTTTACTGTTTTTTTTCGTAGGAAATCGTTGCAATTGCAAACCAGCGCCAAGTCACTTCCCCATCAAGCCCTCAGGTCTCCCGCAACCCAAGCGCATCTTTTGGGGGAGATCATCTTGCAGCCAGCCCTAGACTAACTAAGATTGGAACTGTGATGCCTTCTTCGCGGCAGTCAAGGACAAATACTGTAGTGAGTGGTCTGACAGATGAATCTGTTATTGGCGATATTTTCGGTCATTACTGCAGTACTGTATACAGAGCTGTTCTGAACTCTGTCGTTTTGTCTTTGAACCTACTTGGAGATTGTGTGAAGCAGCCGGGACGGATACAAGTTGGAATGATGTCAACTGTTCAAACAAGGTGAAACATGTAGCTAGTTTACATTTTTAAACTAGTTCTAGCCTTCAATAAGTACAAACGAGCAACAGTGAAAAGTCATAACGTCACCATGATAAGCTCCCACTTTGATTGGCTCACACGTCGTTTCTGTTTTTACATTACATTACATTACCTTGCAATTTAGAACTTTTCTTCCCTCACCAGATTCGTTTACGTACATGCATCTGCTCTTTTATCCGAATCGAGGTCTTTCCAAACGGCAGACTCGTTGGCAATAAATTAAACTAAGTATATTTGAGAATGCTGTCAAAGCACGTTTCAAAGAAAAGACACGGAGTTAAATATAAAATTAAGTTTACAATCGTCACCTAAGTGTTATATCCTTTATGACCGTATATGCAGTGTTATCCTAGAAGAGGAAGAGTGGGACAGCGATATGAAGTTGAGTGATTACACTGCATCTTTGGCTAATGAAGAGCCATCTTGGAGCACAGAAAACCTGCTTGATCTTTTGAAGTTTGACGTCAAAATCAGTTTCAACATACCAGATATCGTCGTCAATCCAACACTTAGTTCCATCCAGGAAGGAGTGAGTAAGGTTGCCATGGCAATCGTGGGCGTGTCCAAGGGGATAATGTGGTGGGCTGCAGACATTAACGAGTCGTTCCATAAATCTGTTTCGAAGGACAAGATGGTGTTGCAGATACTACACGAATTATCAGTAGCAGTGAAAAGTAAGGTCAACTTCTGTGCTAGTTGAACTTAAAGGAGTCCTCCTCTGTATAACATAATACTTTTGTTAAGTCTGTGTTCATATCAAAATCTCAAAATTGATAATCCTGTTCATAAAGCTAACACCAATTAATTTAGTTGAATCATTTCAACTGTTTGAATTTCCCGCGTGCCGTCGTTTTGAAGTGTGACGTGTTTTCATGTCTTGACTGCATTGTCTGACCCCTCTCGTTAATTGAGAGTATTTATTGAGAGTGAAGACTGGCACAGCAACCAGAACACGTCACATTTCAAAATGGCGGCATACGGGAAATTAAACCCTTGGAAGTTATCCAACTAAATTGCTTGGCATCCAACTTATGTAAAGGATCATCAAATTTGGGCTGCTGACATGGACACAGACTTACCAAAAATGTTGAGACCAATAATGTTTTACAGTGAAGGATTCCTTTCATGGTTTTCCCCTTTCCGCCTTTCCAAATTTATCATTATTTATGATCTAATTGAAATATCAACTGAATGGTTTGGAGAATCACGTTTTCTGAAAAAAAGAAACTTTTCCCGTGTGTTGCATTGTTCATCAGGTTTGGAAGCGACTGTAGAACGCCAGTTGTTCAACTTTCATCGCTATGACTTCTTGTGGAGAGATGACATGCACGCATTGTATCAATCGTTTGTTGACAGCGATCCTGGAACAACGGCCTTCCAGCAGGAGATTGAAAAACTGCAGCAAATTGAGGTTAAAGTGTTTAACATCCCTGATAAGTTGAATATTGGTTGTGTTTGCCTGTGCACTGCTCCTATCAAAGACTCTCTGCATGGACTGTCAGTTGCATGGAAAACACGCTACTCAACACAACTACACGAGGAAGCAAAGGTATGTTGCATTAGTGGTTGATGATAACCAGTATACTCTGTGCCAGTTTACTAAAAAAGGAACGAAGAGGCCAGTCTCCAGAATGTCGTCCACCTTAACGGGAGTTCACTCAATGTTCCAGGAAAGAGATGGGTATCGGGTCAATGACCCGATGAAGAAGGCTTCCTGACCCACCAGATAAAGTTACAGTTAAATAGTAGGAAAAGTTAGAAACAGCAAGATGGATGTTTCATAAGAACTTTAACAGAAGGTGATCCTCAACATAGAACTCAAAGGATGTGCAAAAACATATTGTCATGAATCTTTTTTTGAGAATAATTAGGCATTATTAAAACCAATCCACTTTTTCTTATGTGTCTTCTTTTCGCGCTTTTTTTAGAACTTTGCCTTTATTTCGATCTATAATTTCAGAAATTCGAGGAAATTGGGTTTTATAGAAAGAGGGTAAGACACCACTCCATCCCGGGAGTGTACCTGCTGCATCAGTTTTTGCCTCCCACTCAGTCAGGGCCAATGCCGGTACGATATCTCGGTGGCCTCTCTGAAAGTCTACGTGGCCCTCCCACTTGAAAAAATGAACTGGAATGCTGTCACTGTATTTTTGAAGCCAAACATTTTAAAGCCAAACAACTTTCTAATCTTTTATTTTTATACTTTTCATTTCCCCCACAGATTGAGTTAGACAAGATTGTCACCCACAGGAACTCAATGTACGAAAAGTTGTCCTGTACAGTTGTTAGTCTCGACGAACTGAACAGTGCTTTTGGACTGCTACAAGAGCTGAGCGACATGGAAAATCGTATAGATGATGTCTACTTACCAGTTGAGAACATTTACGCCAAGTTGAGGTGCGCGACCCTCTGAATGGGTCAAAATGTTTTTGGTTTCTCTTCTTACAGTATTTTGAGAATTATATGACAACTCTAACTTCACTACCGGCTACTTCAGGCTCACGTGCTACCATAAGTTGTACTAAATACTTATAGATAAAGCTCGACTTAAACAATGCTTTCGTAGTAAAGGAATCCTCCATTGTATAACGTTCTTGATTTCAAATAAAACTTTTGTTAAGTCTGTGTGCATATATTTGATATTCGCTGGTTCTTTTATTTAGAGGTTACAATTTGTGGCTTCCAAGAACTGAAGTTGAGGAGGTTGTCAACCTTCGAGATGAGTGGGTGAAACTTATGACCTTAGCAGAGAAGGTAAATGGCTTTAAACGTGTATTTTTTCCGGGTTTAGGGGAAAGGTCAAACTTTGGACCTGACTAGGGACCCGACTTTTTGGGCCCTTAGAGGTAGTTTGAGTGGGGTCCGCCCTGCCTAATTCTCCTCAATGATGGCGGTGGTAGGCATGCCCCCCCCCCCCCCATAAAAAAAATAGAAAATTTCGATGAAAGTGTCTAAAGTTCCCCTCTGGTTCTAGTGGAATACAGTTTCGTATCGCTGATCAGCAGGATGTCTTTCTCTCAAATGTCGTGTTGATGAACTCTCCCAACTATGATATACACTTTTCGATCAATTCCCGTTTTTTAATTACAAAACGACTTATTTTCTATGGGTTATGTAATGAAAAATTGGTTAAAGATAAACTTGCAAGGGCACAGTATCGACTGTCCAACGCGATGAGAAGCCGATTTCAATACTTGAAATAAATAAAGACAAAAAAAGGTGTATTTTCTCCACATAAAGCTGTTTACTTCCTAACGTTATGGTTATTTCTAGTTCAAACTGTGATTTCTTGTCCTATTTTTTTACATAAACACGTTTTTGGCAGTTTTGGTGTTGGTTTCTTTTTTGTTACACATGTTGGTTTTTCCTTGTCCAACAGGCAGTACTGTAAAAATCAATTATATTTTTATGTGGTACCTCACCATACTAATGTGTTAATTGAGAAAGCATTCACGTGTGTATTTAATGCACAAGATCAGAATTATAAAACTTAATTTCGCTGACGAAAATCTTGCTTTGTTTGATAGGTACGCACAGAGCTGTTGTTTGAGAAAAGAGGAATCTTTGAACAAGAACTGGATAGAGAAGTTAAGGTAACTATCAACAATACACTTGTAATAATAATAGATAAAATTATCAACGTTTATCAACAATTAAAGCCCTTGTAGAATTTGTGAAAAGGGTCCCCGGAGCCCCATACCAGTATCGGTTGCAAGCTATTTAGGGTCCTGTTTCATATCATTTTAAACATAAGAAATTGTTTTATATGTTATGACAAGGAATAAAACAGCATCGCGCGTGTTTCTATACAGTATAGAGAATGGTTGTGACATAAGAGGGCACGAGAAACGTTTTAACAGAGGCAAAGCCGAGTTTTCTCTTTGCTTTTCGATTGTCCTCTAACTTTATAACCATTTTCTAAGAAAGGAACTTTCTCGGGCCCTCTTACGTACGTCATAACTATTTTGTAATCTCTTATATAAAATATAGATTTTTAACCAATCAGCGCGTGTTATGTCAGGATTATTTTCTAAAGGCGGTTAAAAAACGTTTGTTGCCCTTTGTAGGCTTTTGTCGTGAATGTGATTCAGTTCAGGAACAGTTTTGATTCCCAAGGGCCCGCAGTGCCTGGTGTGAGGCCAGCGGAGGCTGTGGAAAGACTACAAGACTTCCAACAGCAATACACCCAGTACGAGGCACAACGACAGACACTTGATGCTGTACAGACCTTGTTTGGAGTTCCTCTGACACCTTATCCTGAACTAGACAAGACGGGAGAGGTGGGTTCATTTGGGAGACAAGAATTATATCGTTGAAGTTCCTTTTTGAAAATGTTGAATTCGTATAAAAAGTTAGTGCCAGTTAGTGATTTGGTTTTCTACCAGTAGAAGTGCATCGTTGATGAACTTGCACGAAGCTCAGTTAGGAAGTTGGTGCAAGCGTCGTAGCACTTTTGGTATCCTAGAAGAACTTAACGATACTTTGGCGTTCGTTTTAAGGACTCAGTAGCCTGCCTGGAAATCTTGTTTCCAGGAAAATCTTAAATTTGTTGCTGCTCAGAAACTGCAAAAAAACCCAAAAACATTTAATAAAGATTGGGTCAAAATGCGATTGTTTTCTACTTGTCACTAGAGTTTCCGTTGTGAAGATTTGAAAGATTTTCTGTCGTTTTTTTGCTTGACTTGATGTCTTGGAAATCTTTGAGCCTTGAGAATGACATTTCATGGAAAAAATACTGAACTTCTCCAAGAAATTATGTAAAAAATGCCCTAGAAAATAGTGAGACCTTGTCCCTTAGATTACACACGAACTCTGGTATTTATAATGATTGTAGTAATAACAATGATAAAAATGATGGTGATGATGGTGATGATAATGATAAAAATGAAGATGATGATGATGATGATGACAATCACTTCCTTCTAACAGGAACTCGAACTCCTGGGGTTGCTTTATGGATTGTTTCAACAATTCATCTTCACGGACCAAAAGTAAGTAACTGTAATGTCGACTTAACATTCCTCGGTAGCCGTTCACAGAATTATGTTGCCTAAGACTATAAGCCGAAGCGGATTTTGATGAATTTTTTTTTCATCTTCCTAATAGTTTCCGCGACACCCTCTGGTCTGAAGTAGACTTGGTGGTTGCTCATCAAGAGGTATGAAGATGCAGTTGATCCATTGTCTAGCTACTAACAACTCATCACGTAGAGATTATTTATAAAATGAACTCAGTAAAACACGCGCAGTGATTGGCCGAGGACCATTTTCTAAATCTGGATAGAAATCATGAATGACGTCACCAATTATTATTTTATAAAAGCTTTCAGCTTTTCTTGTGTTATACCAACAATCCCGCGTGTTTCTACACGTAAAATATCTTCTAAAGCTTGGTTAACAATTGTTCCAAGAGCGCGCATTGGGCGTAAGACAAATAGTCAAAGAGACGCAAATGGCCGAGTTGGCTATAAATCATCTCATATCCAACAAGCGTGATTGGAATAATTATTTCATTAAATTTCTTAAGTTTTCCAAGACTATCGACACTTGAAAATGACAGCTAAACCATATTTCTGCTTTGCGTTACGTACTACACAGTCAGTTTCCATATATGGTCAATTCAGTATATGAGCTGATGACCGAGATCGAGAGAACCAATCAGAACGCTAGAAACGCAATTCTTGAGGTTGAAAATTTAATAAAACAAGTTATATGACGCAAATTCAGTGTAACTCAAAGCGCTTTTCAGACAAAGCCCAGTGAAGAAGCTCATCTAGTTAGTAGCAGTCAGCTATTGTGTACAAGGGTTGGTAGAATTGAATGTGGAATTGCAAGATATAAACCCAGTTAATAGTTAGATAAGGGTTTAACTGCGCCAAAACCAGCACCACTGTTTATTGCTAGAACTGTATAAACTAGCCTAACGTTCTGTGGCAAACACCATGACTTATGGAATAATGGTTGTGGTGGCAGAGAAAACCGTTTAGTTAAAATTCTAACGTTTTTGTTGCTGTGGGAGGCGGTAGTCTATTTTAATGTTTTCCGTTTCCGTGTCTGGATTGTTTCCTGGATAACTTAATTTGTTTCATGGAAGTGGCACGGGAAAGTTGTGTACCTATAAAGTTAATGACCACTCCTGAATCCCTAGTTTGTTTGATCTTTTCATTTCAGATGGAGCATTACTGGCAAGAATGTTTGCGGCTACCTCAACGCATCCAAGAGTGGGATGCGTACAAGGAAATGAAAAACGCAATCAGTTCTTATCTCGATGTTTTCCCTGTACTGCACAAGCTGAATTCTAAGGTACAAAAATGTTTTGACTGCGACAGTAATATTAACGTTGGCGGCGCAGTGGCCGAGTGGTTAGCGTGTTTGACTCGTAGTTCTATTCCTAGAGTCGCGAGTTCGAGCCCATGTCTGACCTATGTGTTGTGTGCTTGAGCAAGACACTTTACCTGACTTTGTTCCAGTCGACCCAGCTGTATGAATGAGTATGAACACCCCTGAAGCTGAAATCAGTAGACCTTATTGCTATCGTTTTCTACTCTTCTTAAACTTTCGCACAAGCCTACTAGAAACACAGCCAAGATGTTTGTTTGTTGTTTTTCCTAGGAAATTCGCAATCGCCACTGGTTGCAGGTGATGAGTGTTACGGGATCCTCATTTCAGCTGGAAGCCCACATCTTCAAGTTGGCCCATCTACTTGATATTGATCTCATAAAGTAAGTGATCTAACGAACCCTCCTGTTTACTGTGCCCTAACTGGGTGTGAAATTGGTAGAGGCTTGGAAATAACCGTAATCAGTGTTTACAACATTAGCAACCGATATCCATTTTCGCGTGCTCTGATTGGCTACCGTAGCTCGCGATATCCAAGCCTGTTCGTTGATTTTGAGGCAGTAGTCAAAATGGCGTCGCATTCCCGTCAGTTGTAGACGAGGAAATACTTGTTTTGAGCGAAGAACCATTCCAGCAAACACGAAGTGGGCAATAAGATATGCCAAAAGTCTACGACAAATGCTTTTCAAAAAAGACCCAAAGAAAGTAAAAAAATCACAAATCTACACGAAGCACGCATTCTAGAAATAAAAAAAAACTAACTTTGTGTTGTTTCTTTTGAAAATGAAGTGCATTTTATACTATCTTCTGGTGAATACTAATTCGCGTCTAGATATAAATCCACCACTAGTCACCTCCCCTTCTTTGGATAGTTGTTGATTATTGCATGCGAGTGTCCAATTGTTTTTAAACCGCTATATTTTTGATCACTTTCTGATCACGGTTTCTTCTGTTGCAGTATGGTACGGTAATAATATCCTATGGTTGACTGTATTTTGAGTTATAAGATTGCAACTAACCATATCTGCTTGCTTTTAGAAACCAACGTGAAATTGAAGAGATCTGTCGCAATGCCAGTCGAGAGTTGGAACTGGAAGCTAAAATGCGAAGCATTGAGGAAGAGTGGACAGAGCAGGTGAGGTAACCTACGGCTACAAGGCTGACTGAGAATCTAGAAGCAGGAGCAGGCGTAGCTCAGTTGGTTAGTGCGCGGCCTTCGGAGCTTGAGGTCCCCAGTTCGATCCCCGGTGACTGCACGTCTGTTTCGACTTTCCTCTGATCAGTGTAGCTGTAGCTTTAAATACCCGTAAAACGGAGCATTGATAGAGGGAGGGGGTAAAGGGCGCACCGTCGGCTTCCATTGATAGCAGCACTCTATGAGCTGAAGGAACTACCGACGTTAAATAACGGTGCCTTTTTCACCTTTACCTTTTTGGAAACTCTAAAAGGAAAATATTCTGGTTGCCTTAAGATTTGAACCGCTGTGCAGATAGCTTAAGTGAAACACAAAGTACTTATATTAAATAGAATATAAAACTTTACTGTTTCAGTTTCTGTAGTAGAGGTCTTCATCAGAAAGACCAAACTTCTGATGAAGGCTTCCTCTAGCGAAAATGAAACGTTGATATTTTTCAGAAGAATTAATCGTGTGAAAACCGTTAAGTTTTACATCCTAGGTATTTCTCACTAGTCTTTGACTTTGTCTTTCACGTGTCTTTGAGTCTTTGACTTTCATGTGCGTAATACATTTTAGTAAGAAGTACCTTTTTCAAACACATTTCACGACTTTGTAGTAATACAATGTGTTGCTTTAGATTCTTGAAAATGTGTTATAGAAAAGTTTTAGTCTCCTGTATTTAGTTTAAGCGTGAGAGACGGAGAAGACTTTTACTATCAGTAAATCGCTGCTCCAATGCACACAATTTCTCTTTGTTGTTGCTTCGACTTGCAACTTAATTTGACCTATATTTTAATGCCATACAGAACCAACAAACCAGAATAGTAAAAATATTTGAAAAGTTGCTAGAACTGGCGTAGGAGTTGGCGCAGTGATAAGATTCCTGCGTCTCAATCCTAAGCCCCTGATTGGGGTAAGCTGATCATTGTAAAGCGCCTTTGAGCAAATTCACATGGAAAACGCACTATATAAATGCACCACCTTGCCTTACCTATGACTAACCGAGATTCAGTATCTGTTTGGGCTGCAGGTAAAAATGTTTTGTTTTCTTTCTACTTTGTAGGTGTTGACATTTGAGAATTTCAAGAACCGTGGTCTGGTGTGCTTGAGTCATAACAACACCGAGCACCTGCTGGACCTGCTAGAAGATGCCCAGGCCACTCTCGCCGTCATGCTGACGTCACGACACATCGGACCCCTTAGGGAGGAGGCTGCAGCATGGGCTATTAAGCTGAAAGAGATCAGCGAAGTTTTGGATCAGGTTAGTATAAGAAAGATCGAAATAGACCGAAGGAAAATTTGCGTCGTTATCTTTGGGCAACAAGTTAGTTTTTTAACTTTGGATTTTAAAACAAGGGGAATGTAGGGTGGGAGGAATAATTGCCGCACCAAGGAAATAGTCCGGGAATAAATAAATCTATTTCGAGTCATTTCAGCAGTTGAGGAACTCAAAATCGATGCCAACTTTAGGAACTGGTTCCAAAGCAAGGATTTCAACGGAGTGACGGCAAACAAGAAAGGTTTTCTCTTTGGGTACATGACTTAGCGATGCTGAGGAAGAATATACAGTTTAATGTTTGCATACGATCTGCAACTGTTCATAATGTTAAACCAAGAATTAGTGTTTGTAAGAACAACAAAACCCTTGGCATCTCGTGCTCGGAAATGAGGTTGTTTAGGAGCCAGTTGGCAAATATATGGAAGCCTGCAGGTACTAGACAGCTTTTAATTCGACCTTATGGAAAGTTTTTATGCATCAGCTCAAATTAAGCTATTACTACTAATAATAACAATGATAATATAATGATTTATAATAATAATAATGATGATGATGATGTTTTATGAAGGAGCCTAACTCCGAAGCGATTTTCAGTTGAGCACTACAAGAAAACATAACAAAATATATAATATAAATAAAATGAATATTAAGTGAATAATAATAATACCAAAATTTACGAAGTATAGGTAACTATATAATAAAATTGTAAAAACTTAATAAGAACAGCAAAGATAAAGTTATTGCAAGTTTTATATAGTAACTTTTGTGTTTGACTTTAAAACTTGGTTAATTTTGCCTTTGAAGTGGATTTCGGTACAAGATCTTTGGTTACATCTTGAGGAGGTGTTTAGCCATGGTGCCACTGCTAAGGTATGTTATAAAGTGACTGCTTTGGTAGCTCTTACTCTTTTGAAGCTGTTAGCAGGGCCACAGGGAATGGTCGGCCAAAAGTTGATCGTTGCAGGGTCAAATACTTGTATAACTGGCCCCGTTTTAGATAAAAATGTCTGACTTGTAGGTATCAAAAACAAAATGTTCCGAAAGGTTTTTGCATTTTTGTTGAGAAAAAACGTATTTTTGCTAAACAAGAATGGGTGTGACTGGAATTTTTTTATCAATCACTATGTTAGAATTTATCTGTACAGTTTCTAATGATTAGTAGCTCCTAATTTGTGCCTGAAGATTAGGTTATTCCCACATGGCAAGTGCCGGGGGTTTTCTCAAAGGGTTTCTAATCTTGCAAATGATTCCTCAAAAATGCTTTGTCATCAGAAACGCAGAATAAGAATCTGTCTTGATTGTTCCTGTCGTCAGTGACCTTTTAAATTCTATCAGCAGAAATGCAGAACACGAATTTGTCTTGATTGTTTCTGTCGTCAGTTGCCGTCTAAATTCTGTAAAAGATTTCATGCTAACGCTAGAATAATCAATCCTCTTTCCGTTAGGAGCTGCCTCAGGAATACAACAGGTTCGCCCGTGTGGACAAGAGCTACATGAAAATGATGAAGAGAGCTTATGAAACCAAGAATGTGTTACAGGTATATTATTATATAGCCACACAGAATTCTGCAATCCGATTAGGTTTTGAGACGGGAGGATTACCTTCTATAGACAAATACTTATAAGGGCAAACCTACACCAGGTTTTAGGTGTTTTTTAACAATACCTATTGCTACCCAACTGTTGAAACTTCTGTAATGTCGAAGTAACTCTTACTGACTCATTGCTGTTTCAGTGTTGTGTTGGCGGTGATGTCCCCAAGATACAGATGCTGAAACATTTGTTTGAAGAACTGGAAATCTGTTTTAAGTCTCTTGTTGGTTTCCTTGACAACAAAAGAAAGGTGAGATAGAGTTTGGTTAACGCACCAGAAGCGGAAAATTGATAAAAATGGAAAACATAATAGTACTAGCTACTTAGTCTTTCAGTTAGTTGACCCACCTGGGCCCCTGCAAATGTTCAAAGACCAATTAGCACTAACCCAGGGTAAAACTAAGCACTACGTCAATGTTTCGAACCTTAAAGAGACTGATTTGAGCTTTCCGTAGAAAATTTAAACAGTTTTGTAAGGACGGTAAACCATTCCTTTTGGAAGAAATTTCTGCTTGAACTTGGGCCTAAGCTAACCAGCCTTTGAACAACCGAGTCCTGGTAAACAAGATTAAACAAATTTTGTAAAACATTTCGTAACACAATGACAAAGTCATCGTTGTAGAGCACATTTAGAGCTGCTTTTATTAACCGAACAGGGACCGAGGAAAACGACCACCCTTATATCCAATTGCAAAGAAGGGAGAAACATAAAACCTCAGTCTTGCATGTTGGTCCACGTTTTGTTTCCCTCTCAAAATTGTGGGTAAGGAAACCAACCCACGATTGTGCAGAAGATAGCGACTTGTATATTTACCCAAAATTCCTAGGGCATAAAAGTCTAAAATTGCCCATTTAAACGCGAAATGGGAATCTGCAAACCTCAAATTTGACACACACAGTGTCGTTAGGAAAGAAAAGGTTTTACCAACTGTTACCTTCCCAGAGTTTGTTTTGGCATTGTAAAGCCCGCATTGCATTGTGGTAAAATGTACAGCGCCATTTTTTCCTTAATGGTCGATTGACTTAACCAGACCTGTTAGAAACTGATACTTGGTAAACAATGAATAAGACAAATAATTTTAGCTGAAGGAGAGGATTTAAATCCGGGAGCTGCTCGTATCTTAATACCTAACTTAATTATTATTAATTATATCTTGCTCGTATCTTAATAACTAACATTTTCTTTTCTTTCTAGGTTTTCCCGCGCTTTTGTTTTGTAACAGATCCAGTGCTGCTTGCGATTCTGAGTCAACCCTACAACCTAGACTCCGTGAAGCCATATTTGGGGTAGGCTTTGGTTCAAGTTGTAGTAGCTAATTTTTAGGAACTATCCTGAGACGATTTTTGAATTTTCCTAAAAAATTTGGTTTCATAAAAAGAACATTGCTTCAAATAGGATTTGTGGTTCTCTAGGTGTCTCTTGAGCTATACACAAACGGTTTCTCTGGACAAATTTCTATATAGTTTCATTTTGAAACAGGTGCCATAGTTTCTAATAAGAATCTAGTGTCTGTATTAATGAATCTTGACTCCAAAGTATCTGCAGTGCTGGGGAAAAGTTTTAAATTAGAGTACGACGTATATGTAGTTTCTGTCGTTATTTATTTTGTAATGAGAGGATGGATGTTGACAAACTTTCTTGGATTGACAGGATAATGTGTATTTTAGAAAACAACTGCATTTGATGCTTGATCGACTTCTTGTATTTGTTATCCGGTTATCTAATTTTGGGCCTTTAATTTTGTTATCTCAACAGATGCCTTTTCAATAGTGTGCATGACATTAAACTGATACAGCAGGAACCTGAATCAACTGCTCCAAAGTCCAGCATCTTCTCACTCTCACGTTTGAAAGCAAGCCGTGACGATTTTGCAGAACCCAGCTCTTCCAGGTTCAAGAAGATATCGGAGTTTATGATGTCTGGCGGGGCAGGGACGAGACGCTCCAGCATTGGGGCTCAGTCTGTACTTGATACCCGAGGGGGAGAGGGAGAGTGGAGCCACCATGCAATCAATGTCGCCATTGAGGTCCAGTGCAAAGTAGGAGAGAGGGTTGCATTGAAAACCCAGGTAAAATGAGAATAAAGTTGCTGATTTTGCTTAATCAAACAGTAAACCTTGTTTATCTTAAACAACTTCGTTTCTCGTTTTTCATTTGCTTTGTAACGTTACCCTTGGTAATTCGAACTCTGATATTTCGACGTTAACTCCAAGAAATTATCCTGAGACAAACCCTTTTTCAAAATCTTATTCAATCGCCTTTTTTGACTTCAAACTGTTTTTTCCTTTTTTTCCCCTTAGCTTCTTCGACTCAATTTATACAAACCCTTTTTTGTTGTTTTCTACACAGGTACCCCTAAAGGTGGGCGTGGAGCAGTGGCTGTCTGCAATGTTAAAGAGCATTCAAGAGTCGCTGCATTCCGATATTGTGGACTGCATACAAGATATCGAGTCATCTCAGAGCATTGAAGAATGGGCGATTAAGGTCTAGTTTATCCTCATTTTTTTACGATTCATTCAGTTTGATTTTACCTTAGCAGTGTTCATTGTTAGCGTATGTTGTTCGAATTGATTCCTAGTCAGACATAAGCAATGTGACTGAGTATTATCTGTTTCTTAGTTTTAAAGTTAATACTAAGTTTAGTTTTTGCTAGTGTTGTTGTATCAAAGTTAGAGTTAGTATTAGTATAGGTAATTGCATGGGGCCGAGGTGGGCAATTTGGAAAAAATTGAAAATACAAGTGATATTAATCCTAAATTTTACGAGGAACCAGGCGATTACATGTTTATAACATCGAGGGCAAAATTCTTTAATCTCCGCGGGATCCCATGAGAAACTCAACTCATTTCTCCAATAAAACAAAATCTTTGCAACCTCTGAAAACATTCGGAAATTTTCGGAAGATGTTTGAAATTGTTTTTAAGGCATTTTTATGATTTAAAAAAAAATCGGAAAATCTTTGGAAGTGTTCGGAAACGTTCGGAAGTTTTCGGAAATCTTCGGAAACTTTCGAAAATTTTCGGAAAATGTTTAAAAGGCATTTTTAAGACTTTTCAAAATTTTCGGAAAATCTTCGGAAATCTACGGAAGTGTTCCAGTGACCAATCAGCGCTAAGTAGTTTTGCCCTGAATTAAGAAAAAATGCCCCCGCTGTTACCCAATCAGCTCAAGGTAATTTTGCCCTCTATGTTAAAAGAGTCAGATACACTGTCTACACTACTTCCTACTCTATCTACCAGTGTGCATACCTACTAACCGACTCACTTCCAACCTACCTACCCACCAACCTAATCTAACCTAGCTACTTAGCTTACCAACTTGCTTACTGACTTGTTTTAAAAGGTAAAGGTAAAGGCACCGTCATTTGACGTCGATAGTTCCTTCAGCTCTCAGAGAGTGCTGCTATCAATGGAAGCCGACGGTGCATGCGCCCTTTACCCCCTCCCTCTGTCAGTGCTCCGTTTTACGGGAATTTAAAGCTACAGCTACACTATTCAGAAGAAAGTCAAAACAGACGTGCAGTCACCGGGGATCGAACTGGGGACCTCTAACTCCGAAGGCCGCGCACTAACCAACTGAGCTACGCCTGCTCCTTTTACCATCTACCTCCAACTGACATTTTTTCCTTTACACAGTACCCAGCCCAGGTTTGTCGGCTTGGATTGCTGTATATATGGACCAAAGAATGTGAAGTGGTGAGGCTCTTCTCTTATATTTTTAGTTTTTAGTTGTTTTGTTCCTGGAAATCGACAAGTTCCTCCTATGGGTTTTTCTGATCTTTTGAATCAAACTGTTTTACTACTCTAGGCGTTTCGTAAGCTTGGAGTTGTTTGTAAACCAGTGTAATTTTATTTAATAAATTTTCAAAGTCTATTTAGCGTCGTCGTTTGTCCAAATCTTTCGGATAAAATGTCCGAAAGTTTTTTGTCCGAAATTTAATGTCGGAAACTCGCATATTTTCGTAACTAAAGTATCTAAGTGGATTTTGTATGATACTACATAACAATCTATCTTATCAATGATTTCTCAAGGGTATAAACGACATCCGCATTGACCGTAAAGCGATCCCAAACGCTACTCGGCGTTTCTGGTCAGTGTTGAGCAAAATCCCAAACTTGATAGCCAGGGGCTCGTGGAAACATGTGGATGCGCAAATGACGAGCTATCACAAAGTGAGACTAGAAAATCTTCTTTCGGTAAGTGGAGTCAGTTTTCTCTTTTTTAAAAATATCAAATTACAACACAAGAAGAGGTGAGGATTGTGTGTCTTTCGGTAAGTGGTGTGTTGCTATTATTATCTCTTTGGTTTCATGTTTCAATTTTTTTTTGATACGGTTAAAATATTTCAATTAAGTTTGTGTGCTTTCGCATTTCTTATCGTAATCATTGAAAGGTATTAAGTGGTAAAATCTTTATCCTACTAGGCTGGCATGTATCTCAGAGACGTCCTGGATGATCTTGGCCGCCGCAAGTTAAGGGACGTGACAGACTTTGAGTGGAGAAGAAATATCCGGTTTTACGGTCTTGGACGGAGCAAAGGAAGAGGTTGAGATTCTACTGTGATCATGAAAACTGTTAAAGTCCCTAAATTTTGGATTTTAAGTATTACACTTTTAAAACTCTGCTTAGGTCTGAAAAAGTCTTTGACTCTTACCTGCCTTTTGCCTATCTCAGAATTTTCGTTTCCTGGAAATCGTTAACACGCAAGCCTATGCTTTCTGGCTGATTGTTGTGACATTGGTTTTGCGTTTGAAAACCACCAAAATCCAAAACGTTGGTGGCTATACAGGGGATGAGTAGAATTAATAGAAATGAGTAGAATTAATCGGAAATTGTAATGGGCCCTTTGCAGTTAAGTGTCGTGCGACACTACCTAACCTAATTAACTGTGACAAAACGATGTTCAGAAATGGAAAGAGCTGGTCAACATTAGCTAGAAGGTATAGTTTCTAAATTCGACGTTGAGTACTTAAAAAATGACAACAAACACATATACAAAATCAAAATTTTTCTAAGTAAATGTATATGGAAATAGTACCGGAGAGCAAGCCTTGTTCTTCAGTCATATAAATTATTGGAAAATAATCTACTTTTTATTGCTTGCCATTTCTTACAAATTTGAGGTCAATAGTTAAAACTTTGCTGTTTTTGTAATATCAACCTGCTCTTTTCATTTCTGGATGCCATTTTAATTGTCCTGACTGCTTGATTTAAGATAGATGTAGTCACGTGACCCTTAGCTGCAAGAGCCTAATGTCAGAAAGTGTAGGACATAGAGTTACTGTTTCTCCTGGTGCCTTACAGGCGAAGTATTTACCGCAGAAGGGACTGGACAAGCTATAGCTGAAACGGAAGGCCAGGAGGAGATCATAGTACAGATGTTGGACACACAGTTGTCGTATGGCTGTGAGTTTTATGGTGGAGAGGTCTCAAATGCCATGACTCCCGTCACAGAAAGATGCTTCCTAACACTTACTCAGGTGTGTAGGTTTTGTCCTTTATCATCAACCACGTCACTATCATAGTTATCTTTACCATCCCATTATGGACATTATCATCTATGTCCTTTGTCACCATCGACGTCGTTGTCGTAATGTCGTTTGACATCATTGACGCCATTGTCATAACGTCTTTTGTCGTCATCGTTGCAGCGGCAGCCAGAAGTCATTGGCACAACATATATATCCAACTTTTAAGTGCCTTACTCATCAAGACAAATATTTCGTTTACGTACCCTCTTGTCCTTAAAAGTCATCAAAGTAAAGTGTCTTTAATCCGGTAGTACTGGTTAGCTTTTAAAGATGTCCTATCTTCATTCCAGGCTATTTGGAATTTCTACGGTGGATGCATTACTGGTCCTACAGGTGTTGGCAAGACAGAAACCATTAAGGTGTGTGTTTTCCACGTTTTCTCTTATTTTCATGACACGTTCTAACCGTAGAGTGTTGTACTTCAGTGGCATATGTGTGAATACAACAAATAGACTCGAGTTAGGCCTTACCACTAAAACGGGGTGTAATTCCAAGTTTCACTGATCTACAGCATCAATGTAGAACCCCATAAACCCACACAAAGGAAAGAGTGGGTGTGGGTTTATGGGGTTCTCTGTTGATGCTGTAGATCAGCAAAACTTGGAATTACACCCCGTTCCAGTGGTAAGGCCTAACTCGAGTCTATATGTTGTAATGACACATTCTATTGGTACTTACGGCTTCACACAGGTTCGTCTCGAAAGCCTTGAAGTTTCTAGATTAAAAATAACTTTGCAAATGCTGTTTCCAATTCAGGGTCTTGCTGCGCTCCTGGGAAGATATTTATTGACCTTGAGCTGCTCACCGTCCATGGCCTCCTCAGGGGTTGCTAAGATCATTTGTGGTATAGCAGAGGTGAGAAATATTCAGATATTTTGTGCTTTCATAGTAGTTGACTATTCTGCATCTGTATATAATGTAGTTCTAAATCATTTCTCGAGCAAAACGCCCATTAGACAGGCGCTTATCTCAAGCTACCGCAGTGTTAAATGGATGAAAGTCTTTAACTCCCCCTGGACAGGACACTAATCCATCGCAGGTTAGCCCCCAGCAGAAGTTATTACTCATTAATACAGCTTAGTCGAATGGAGCAAAACGGGTAAAGTGTCTTGCTCAAGGACCCAACACAGTGGTTTGACTGGGGCTCGAACTTGCGACCCTAGGATTACAAATTGAACACGCTAACCATTTGGCCACTGCGCTGCCGATATACAATACAGTGGAAACCAATAAAATGAGCTGATCCCAACAGAATGAAAGGCTACATAAGACTGGTAAGGACTTCGAATTTAAGTTCCTTCTGACCCGATGCCGTGCAGACGAGGCCCAACAAGGCCAAAGCAGCTATCCAAGGCAGCTAACTCTCAGACTCAAACTATTATTAGGGTCCATAATACAGACCCTGGATGTTTCAGCGTCATTTTACTGGTTGTCTCTAAGTCTATATCACCAACACGCATGTGCGACATTGCTGTTTTTCGCATCACCAGCCAGATGCCACAAGCATGACGCTTACCTTCTTGTTTAGGATGTTATCTCTTTAATAATTGAAATTTTATTTTAAACTACAGGAAGGATGCTGGGGCCTTATGGACGAATTTCACCGAGTGAACAGAGAAGTTCTGTCTGTGATGGTTCATCAGATTCAGGCCATCCTTATGGCTATGAGGGCGGCACAGGCCACGTGTCACGTTGAGGATGGAAAAGAGGTGTGTTTCTTGTGCTTGGATATGTTAGGTTTTAGCTTATTATTTTTTACCTGCACGCATTCCGTAGAGATGCCAAAGACAAAAGACGAAGCGGCCATATTGGTTGCCCTAGTTAAAATTTTTTTTTCAGGGGTACCAAGGTGGCCTTTGACAGTGACGTCGCTTGCAAGTCAAGATTAGGAGGATTGCAGTTATTACCCTTGATGAGTCTGTTTTTAGTTGATCAACGATTTAAGATAAAGATTTCATTCTTTTATATTTTGGAGGCAATTGAGTTATAAAAGGTTTGCTTTTTTTTAAAAAAAAACACCACGTCAGCTGAATCCGCTTATTCGCCTGTAAAAGCTAAATTCTTCCTTCATTCAAGTGGCTCATCATTCCGGCGCTTATTTCCGGTTTCCGTAGTGCTTAGCGGATGAGAGTCTTTGACACCCCCTGTGACAGAACACTAATCTATCGCAGGTTAGCCCCCAGAAGAAGCTGGTACTCATTTATTTATCCAGCTCAACCTAAGATCAGAGATTCGAATTCCTCTGTGCTGGAAAGAAATCAGTAGAGTGAACAAGCTATTTAAGGGCCTAACTTCCATCTTTTTCATCTTCCTTTGACTGAACTATTAATTTTACAATGTAGTTGTAGCTGTACACTTTGTAAGGCACGGAGAATTATTTCAATTAGTTTTCGTATAATAATTCATTTATTGTGCTAAAGTTGCGTGGTAATTGAATTATTGCAGTTTTGAAAGTTTTAACATAAGGGTATTTTTATGAGAATATATATAAGAAATAACTGAACACACTGCGCATTTTTATGACTGGGCGAACTTTGTAATGAGAAGTATCTTAAACTCATTAAAAAACGACATGACTTGAAATATACTCATAGCGTTTTAAAATCGAAATTGATATTTCTTCAAGGTTGTACTTTGTGCCATATATTGTCTTGGTCCTTCAACATTTTTACTCTAGGAAATTAAAAATGATTGCTGAAAAATTATCGAATCCTGTTCTTTTGTACTTAGTGTGAGGATTTCTTCTTAATTTTTACAGATTGCTGTACACCAAGACTTCTCAGCTTTCTTGACTGTTTGCACAAGTGGTGGTGCAAACTTTCAATTTCCGCCGGAAGTAAAAGCACTCTTTCGTTCAGTTGCTATGGTGATGCCGGATGTATCATTAATTTTACGTGCGCAATGCGCTGGTCAAGGCTTCAAGTCACCAAAGATTCTTGCTGACAAACTGAAACTTGTGACTGACATCTGCAAGGAGCAGCTGTAAGTGCAATTCTTTTTGGCAGGTTTTGTTACACACAAGACGGCGGAGTGGTCGAGCGCTTAGCATGTTCAACTCGTAAAAATAGATAGATTTAGCAACGCTAGAAACGCAATAATCGAGGTTGAAAAATTAATAATTTGTTATATTCTTAAGTTCAATCAATGTCACTTATATTAGTTGCTTGGTTTTCAAATAAATTCAAAAAGTGATTGTTAGATTAAGACATAAAGTAATATAGTTTTAGCAGCTTAAGATCTTTCTATTTCGAACTTTTTGAGACTTTATGATTAGTTAAAGAAATTTTTAGGGAAAACGTCGTATACATTGTGTTGATTTGTGTATAATTCTTGTTGTATGTTTTTTTTGTCAAGCAGAAGTGGCAAAGTTCACCACACGTTCAGTTTAGCTTCGTTAGTGGGTGTCATTCAACACGCCGGACAGAAACGCGCCGCGCACGGACCAGCAGGAAGTAAGCTAAGTACGGGGGACGCAGGACGACCAACCAGCAGCCAAAGCATAGCTACACAAATGGGTAAAGTGAAGCCTTGGCTAGATTTTATAGTAAGGGAATAAAACAGCACCGCGCATGTTTGTATACAATTTATAAACTAGTTATGACGAAAGAGGGTATGAGGAAAGTGTTCTGTTTTTCGAGTGCCCGTTTTAATTTTCATAATTGTATAGAAACACAAGCGATGCTGTTTTACCCCTATTAGAAAATAACCGTAAAGAAATAAAGTTTCTGGTGGCCTCTTACGTCACAACCATTCTATTCTCTTATGTAAGTAGATTTGTAGCCAATCATAACGCGCTTTATATCAAGGTTATTTTCTAAAAACTGTTCAGTGCGGCGGCGAATTGTTACCATAGCAACTTTCCGATCAACTTAAGAAGTTGATAGTTTTAAGTCACCTCCTGCACTCGTTTTGCACTCGTGCGTAAAAAAAATTGTGCCCATCTTATCTTCCATTTATTTGCCACTATCAAGAAGGTGATTCTTGCAAATTTGGTCAGCGTTTTAAAATACACATACAACCTGGGCCATGTTGTTCAAAGGCCGATTAGCACTAACCCAGGGTTAATTTCTTGACGTACGTTCATGTTTCCATTCTTAGAGAGTGATTTGAGCTGTGGTTTTTTAATTGACAAGATTTTTCCTTGGAAATTCTAAATAATATTTTGTAAGAACTATTAAATCTTTCCTTAGGGAATAAACTACTGCTTGAAATTTAGTTTAACCTGGGGTTAACCACCCTTCGAACAACCGGCCCCAGTTTGTGAATTACTTAGCACATATACGTAAGTAAAACTTTTGAAATTAGGATTGTTTAAAAAATGTGTTACATAACAGGTAAATAAAAAATGAGTTCGTTTAAACCTTGTTTTCAAACGCAGTAAGGGAAGGAGCATTAACCGCCATTGTTGGTAGAACATTCCACTCTCAATCGTTCAAGGAAAGTTTGAGTGTTTATAGTAATCGGTATGTGGAAATGGGACTTCATAGGCTTTCTAATTTACATGACGACTCTTACGACCCTCCCCACCCCCCC
>JAOBRD020238609.1:0-24749 GCA_027575215.2 Hydrozoanthus sils
CCTGTAACTTATTACCTTTGCAAAAACATTTATACGCTAACTACTACCAAAATGTGACCCTATTTTGACGAATATTTTTATTTGTATACTTTTGTCTGAATAGAGTTTTAAGGTTCGCTTTCAACGTCGTTAAGTTGTTACTTATAGACAGGTAACTTTTTGTTGTTTCGTCTGAAACTTCTTTTATATTTGGCAATAATTTTAATTTAATCATAAAAAAGCGCGAAGATTTTGGTCAGTACTAATACATGCCTGCATACAGGGCAAAAATCATTAAATAATGTAGGACGAAAACTACGACCTTTTAAAATTGGTGCTAGTTTATGTGTGTTCTATTGAGCACAGAAATGTTATGCAAACTTAGTATTTCACATTTATGTTGGTTCTGAAATTTGTTGGTTGTCTTGCAAGCAATGGTGGGATTTTTTTTTGATTTTACGAACAACCCAGCATGCTGCTTCATAAAAGAGTTGTGTTGAGTTGAAAATAAAATAAACTTATCCTACGCTGTTTTGTACCCTCCAAAACAGCCGCCACTATCCTGGAAGATTTCAAATATTCACATTTGTAAAATTGTTCAGCCAAGGGCCTATGAAGCTCGATATAAGAAGAGCAAAGTTAACCTGTTGAACAAAGTTGTTTTTTGTATGCTTAATTTACAGTTAAATGTAATTCTTTTAAGGGACTGGCTGTGAGAAAACGGACTGTCCCGGTGATCCTGATTGCAATGGTCGTGGAACATGTATTCCAGCCGAGATACCATATTGTGGTTCTTGTCAGCAGGGCTGGGCGGGTCGTGCATGCGAAAACCCTTGCAAGAATGGAACACAGAGTACGTTAATTCCTGATGTGTGCGACTGCGACCCTTGTTACAGCGGTGTATACTGTGATGTCTTCTGCTCTGGGCGGGAAAATGCAACCTGTACCAACGGTGAGTGTGCATGTGGTTTTGAAGGTTGGCGAGGAAAGTATTGTGAGAAAAAAGGCTGTCCAGGATTGTTTAACAAGGATTGTTCTGGGCGTGGAACTTGTAATAGTGCAACCAGGACATGCAGTTGTTTTCCTGGATGGACGGGCAGGGGATGCGAGCAAGCCTATTGCCCTGGAAACCCTGTGTGCAGTGGTCACGGGAACTGTACAGTTCTCCCCGGTGACAGAGTTGTATGTCGGTGTGATGTTGGATGGATGGGTACAGCATGTGAAACAAAGTGTGTGCATGGAACTCCTCAACTTTCTTCAGATTCGCCCATTATTTTCTGCGCCTGCAGTGACTGCTACAGTGGTGTCACATGTGAAATGGAATGTTCGGGTAGAGGAAAATGTACAAACAACACCTGTGATTGTGGTTTTGAGGGATGGAGAGGACGAACTTGTGAGAACAAAGGGTGTCCAGGTTGGGGAAGTGACTGCAGTGGCCATGGTACATGTATCGCAGCCCTTAGCCATTGCTACTGTCGACCCGGTTGGTCAGGACGTGGATGTGAAATGCCACATTGTCCAGGAGGTGGAAATTGTAGTGGGCATGGCGTGTGCGACGGAGTTAACCATGATCCTCCTGTCTGCATCACCTGTGACCCTGGCTATAAGGGGTCTGGCTGTGATCAGCGGTGTTTTAACGGAACTGTTGTGAAAGTGGACAATGCTGACGTCTGTCAATGTGATGCTTGTTTCACGGGTGTAGATTGTGGTAAAGAGTGTGACGGCCATGGAATTTGTCAGGGCAGCAAGTGTTTGTGTAACAAGGGGTGGAGAGGTGATAGATGTGAAACAGTTGGATGTCCAGGCACAGGATTGGACTGTAGTGGGCATGGCGACTGCCTAGCTGTCAATCAAGAGTGTGACTGCTACAGAGGTTGGAAAGGTGAGTAGCGTTGTTTTTTGGTCATGGAAAGTTACAGAGTTTTGTATTTTTCTGGTTAAGTAGTTGTTGCAAATATTGTTGAAGCAAATTAAACATGATTTTCCAACCTTTCCAAAGTTAAAAGAATATTGCAATCTCGTGACTGCGGTTAATGACATCTGAAAACCTTACTTATTATTTCACCAACTTCAAAAGTATCAAAATATTGTAGTCATCCTGCCTAAGAAAGAAATGAGTTTCTAACCTCATTTGTAACAACTCCATTCAAGTTTTCTTAAGGAGCCCTCTGTTGTTGCGATATTGTTTTGTAATTCAGTTAGTAATTCTCAATACGCTTGTAAACTATTAGAAAGGCGAAGTAATTGTTTTTGAAATACATAAGGTGAAGGATGTGAGATCCCGGACTGTCCTGGTACCCCAGACTGTAATGCGAAGGGAACTTGTTTTGGTGGAGTAAACCCTCCGATCTGTGTTAACTGTACCAATAACACTATGGGATCTGCTTGTGACCTACCCTGTATCCATGGTGACGAGTTTCCTCCCAGGAGCTCTATTTGTAAATGTAGAGGATGCTATCACGGGCTGGCTTGTGACCTTGAGTGCTCCAGACATGGAAATTGTTATGAAGGTAGATGTAACTGCACTCAAGGGTGGAAAGGCGACTTTTGTCAGGTAATGTACTGCTAAGATATGATAAACAGTCGAACTTTTCTGCAAAATGTTTTCAGGTTCAAGACATTTAGAATCATTTGTCTTGATTGTTTTTATTGTCAGAGAAATCTTGTATCGTTTCAATGTAATGGCAAAAGTTTACTTTGATTCATTGTGTTTGCTATTTTAGTTAGAATAAAGTGTTTTCTCGACCACATGTTTTTCAGGGCTCAGTTGTTCAAACGCCGATTAGAGTAAGTTTTAAATGTAAGCTCGTGTTTCTTCATTCCGTTAACTGGCTTTGCTTGGAAGTTTGTGGTTAACATGTTTGAATTGTATGAAATTCTGAGCAGTGTTGTAACCAAAACAAACCTTTCATCGTAAATATATGACTGTTTGAATTTTTCCTTAACCTAGTGTTAAAGTTGACAGGCTTTTGAGCGACCGCATCTAGAGAATATGTTAGACTGTGTTATCTTCTAGTATAATTAAACAAAGCAACCTGTGACTGCGTGTTGTTAACTGGGCTGTTCTTAGAGCAGTAGCGATGACTTATTTAACGAATCTTTATGATTTAATTCTAGATTCTAGATTGCCCAGGTGAGCCGGATTGCCTCAACCGTGGGTCATGCGTCGAATCATCGGGTCCAGCAGTGGCAACTTGCCTTTGTAACCAAGGATTTGATGGCCCAGATTGTGGAAGCCTTGTGTGCCCTGGTCAGCCAATGTGCGGTGACAGAGGGAAATGTTTATTAGCAAATGGTGTTCCAACTTGTAAGTGCAACCATGGCTTCGATGGGACCTCTTGCGAAAGATGCTTACCACGTTTCACGGGGAATAACTGTGAAAGGTAACGTATGTGAAAAGACGTTTAAAGACAGACAGTTTGTGTTCAGCAGTTTCTTGGAGGCTGGACGTTTTTACACAACTTTAGAATGTAAAAAATAATATATAATCGAGTTTTTAAAGTGCCTTTATCTAAAAAATATCAAAGACGCTGTTTACATTTACCTGTATAAGAGCTTCTTTAGTTTAGTTTGAAAGACTCTTTGAATAAAAGTGTTTTTAGTATGCTTTTAAAAGTGGCTAAATCAGGGCTTTTTTTGTATATATGCGGGAATCTCGTTCAATAATTTAAGCGCAGCGACGGAAAATGCGCCTTAGCAGTGCTCCGAGTTGCTCTAGATATTGTCCATGGTCCATGGTCTTACCACCTGTTGACTGTTGGTATCACAATCTGGCAGGGAAGGGCTCTGAAACTGGTTTTTCCTATCTTAGTTTCTCTTACAGAATTATAAGTTTTGGAATGTTTTGAAAGCCATTCGCCTCTATATTTTGCTTTTTTCTGTGCTATTGAGCAATTCCATTTTTACAAAATTTCCCTTTTATTGTAAAGGAAGTTTTTTCATACTTAAAGTGTGTCAGTGTTTATTTTTGTTCAGTTACTTAGTTTAGTTTCAGTCCCATTATTTTAGTTTTATCTATATTTTATTAGTCTCCAGAATCAGTTTTACTGCGTTTTTACTTAAATCCGAAAACCCCCCAGGTAACTCGGTTGATATGTAAATACTTGATAGGTGTGTTGTTAATTACGTGGGATGGAAAACTGGTTGCAATGCGTACTGTGTCCATGGCAACGGGACAGGTCCATACCTAGACACGTGCAAATGTCACGATGACAACTCTTTAGGCCATTGGAATGGAAGCAGCTGTGACCGCTGTAGCGAAGGATGGGCATTACCAACTTGCACAAGTTGCGACGCTTCACACGTTGGGAATGACTGTGATATCGACTGCGTTACTTCCCATGCGCAGTATCTAGATTCACGTAATGGGAATTGGGGAACAGAGCCTGTCGAGCCGATCTTAAATTGTTTGTCGCGTGATGATGATGGAAGCACAAGGGCTTGGTTTGGATACAGTAACAAGAATCGCCACAATATCTACTTGAATATTGGTCCTGGTAACCGCTTCACGCGACCATATTTGGAGTTGATACCTGGTGGAGAATCAGGGTTCATCAAGAAAGCAAGCACTATAGGTGACTTAAACGACAACTTTGTGCCACTAGCATCACCAAATTATGGGCAACCGACAAAGTTTGAACCCGGAAACCACGACAAAGTCTTCAGTGCTAAGTACGTTTTAGACAAAAACGCTTTCCTGCTCTGATTTGCTTAGTAACGGAAATGCTCAAGGGGAAAGCATTTTACACCCTATACCACCCCTTTGAAGTCGCGACCTTTTAACATGCTATGGATTGTTTTGTAAGGGAAATGTTTGAGGGTACAACAGTTTGTATTCTATACCACCCCTCTAAAACCTAAAACTGCAACCTATGAAAATGCTATAGTTTGTTTAGTAGGGAAAACGTTTGAGAGCACAACAGTGTATACCTTTTACCGATTTACTTTATTTTTTTTTCATTGTTTTTAAAGTGTATATATCATGTGGAACTTAATTTGTTAGAAAAGATTTTGAAAAAGAAGAAAAATGTCGCTTATTTCATTGTAGTATTTTTTTTGGTTGCTTTTTCAAATATGCAAATTACAAAAATAGTGACGTAATAGGAGGAACTCACAAGTGGAAAGATCACAAGACAACAATATTTCTTGAATTACAAGAGCAAAGATTTTAAAACTTTGCACAATTGTTTAACTATAACACAAGCACACCTTACAAAAATAGCTGTTGTGTTGCAATTTACCCCGTTTGGTTCCCCTGTTACGTCATAACTTGGTAATTTGCAAATTTTAAAAACCTTGATATCTCAGCAGCCAAACGAGTCACTTCAATGAAACAAGCGACATTTTTCTTCTTTTTCAAAATCCTTTCTTACAAATTAAGTTCCATAAAACATGATATATACATTTTAAGTTTTATATGTTTAATTGTTTGAAAACTCAATGGTAAATATGAAGTTACTGGCAGTTCTTTTCTTTTCATCCATTTGGATTATTTGTAAAACCAAAGCAAGTTTTAAACTTTATTTTTTGTTATTGTAGTTTTCCCATGCTTCCAACGTCTGCATTTAATTAAATATTACAAAAATGTTTCATTATCAATTGTAAATGTTGAACTTTTGCGTTGAAGGTTTGATGATCCACAGCCTTTGGTATGGCTGTTGTCCTATCCTGCATCCAACAAACGGATGGCTGCCATGGTGTCACCTTCTATGATCAACTCAAACCTTTGCCCAAACGTTAGTCAGAAAAAGCTAAATGTGAGTTTCAGCGTTTTGTTTAACTTTGCAGTAATTGCTGGTAGTTTTAGTCAAAACCGTTAGCTAAACAATGGTGTAACACGCAGTGACTGCTTCTTTTGTTTTCGATAATCTAAACGATGGAGAAATCTTGAACAACATTTACAGTGAAAATGATATATCCCGATTTCGTGTCAAATACTTATTGTCATCAAGTTGATTCCCCTGACTCACCTAGCAACGGTCTCAAAGTTTATAAAATAACACTTTTCTTGTATACAAGTGAAAGTGTATGAAAGTTTTGTTACATCTCTAATGAACAAGAATTATGCCACTCCTCCCTCAAAAAGTTACTCAAGGTTGAGTCTATTAAGTAATTTAAACAATACTTTCAAGAGTCGATGTTTTCGGGTAATTTTGGAGTGAAGAGTCCAATCCAAAGTTTTCTTTTTATCAATTTTTTTTTTCAAATTTCATAGTTATTTTCTTTGCTGTAATTTGCCAAGAATTGTTAAAGATTTCAACTACCGTTTTTATTGATGACAAGTTGTTTAATTTGCTATTTTTATATCTTTTCTGATAAACATTAACTGAAGCTGTTTTCAAAAGCTTTTTTGAGCTAATTGTAGCGTTTTTCTCCCTTACAAAACGACGATTTTCATTTCAACAGGTTAACCAATCATACAAGAAGTGCGAGTGTAAAGATGGTTACTGGGGAGTGGGTTGTAAAAGTGAATGTCCTGGAGGTTTTCTTTCCCCTTGTTACAATGGTGGTGTGTGTAACAAGACAACAGGCCACTGCAATTGCTTTCCGAACAGGCAAGGGGATAGCGAGTGCCACTCTTGTTCACGTGGATGGGCAGGCTCAGATTGTTCTGTTATATCTCAGTCGAACAACAACCGAACTGCTGCGGCCTTCGGACATGGCCACTTTATATCCATTGACGGAACGTTTTACCAATTTCTCGGAAACGGCGAGTATCACGTTTTAACAGGAGTCAGTACCAAGTTTCAAATGCAAGTCAGAATGGTAACCTGTTATTCCTTTAGCGCATGCTTTAATGCTGTAGCAGTGAAAATTGGGGATACCATTCTAATGATTCACGCCCGATTTACAACCGGTGAAGAGCCGGTGGTGACTGTGGACGGAAAACAGGTTTTTAATCTAGATTTTGGGATTGGACCAGTGGATTACAAGTTTGTTTTCAAACGGACCTCTCGTTTGCGTTTCGTCTTGGAGTCCTCATTGGGAGTGTTTGTCAACGTGCGAATGTACGATAAATACTTAGATCTTCACATGAATGTGGGAAACACTTCTTTTTGCGATAAAAGCGCCGGTTTATGGGGTAACTGTAATAGTAAAGTGTTTGATAACTTCATCTCATCACAAGAAAACATTTCTCGGTCCTATATTAATGACGCATTTGGCGCATACTGGAAAGTCAAAGCACAGGACAGCTTTTTTGTTTACAATCTCAATTCATTTCAAGAAAGTAGATTTACATACGGTGGTGGATACGCTCTGCTTTTCGATAACACAGGAGCACAAACAGAAGAAATTTACAGTTTCTCTTCATCTGATATTGCAATTGAGTTTATAGTGCGTTTGCAGAGCCTTGCTGGAACTATAATATCTTACACCACAACAGAAACATTTGCCGTCACATACTCAGGAACAGTAAGACTCCACTATGCTGATACTGTGTTAGATACTCTAGCTGTTCTAGAGATTGGTAGGTGGAACCAAATAACACTAGTATGGTCAAAGTCAACTAAAATTCTACATTATTATCAGATAGACTCAAAACATCGCGTAAAAAGCCGAAACTTTCCTGTTTCAGCAAGAGTGAACATGTTTGAGCCTGGTGGTGTTTTGGCACTTGGCTTCTGGAGACCCTCACCCACTGGCCGGGGTAATCCTCCATTGCAGTCTTTTGTTGGTGAAATAGATGAACTTAGGATTTGGAACAAGAAGCTTGACCCCCTTACAGTATCTGCTAATTTCAAGAGAAATCTTGATTGCAGAGAAAAAGATCTAGCAAGTTTGTGGAAATTTAATGAAGGGGAAGGAACAGTTGCCCACGACTGTGTCTCATCAGCTCATTTCTTCCTGCCGTCGTCAATCTGGCGCAACCCACTCTGGGTGTTTTCAACGGCCGATATCCCACAGTTTCCGTCACGTACTTTTGAAGCATACGACTATCACTTCGAAAGAACGATCACTCGTGCGACTGCTGAATTAGAGTGCAGCATTATGGTATTTAACACCAGTCTCAACCATTGTTTTCTCTTTGATCAAGCAGTTTTATCATACTACTATACTGCGTGCGTGATGGCCGTAACAAGAACAGGTTCCACTAAAGACAAGTATTGGACATTAATGTCAATTGCTGACAACTGTCAATCGGTTAGTTTGTCCAACAGGTGGATGGCAAGGCCCCTCTGTAAAGATATACCAAATGTAAACTTCCCAGATTGGATCGGTCGTGATTGTCAATTCCAATGCAAGTTTGGGACACCAAGTGAAAGGAACAGAAATGTTTGTAAATGCATTTCAGGGTTTTATGGCAACACTTGCAACACAGAATGCCCAGGGGGTTACAAACAACCATGTAATGGCCTTTCGAATTGTGATTCAAAAAGAGGAACTTGTTTGTGTCCGCTAAACGCCAATGCGTCATCAGGTTGCGACGATTGTTCGCCTGGGTGGGTTGGTCGAGATTGTGCTGTGGCCATAACAAATTCAACGAATAAGACTTATGTACCATACTGTCAAGCTTACGGAGCGGCCCACTATACAACGTTTGATGGTGCCAGTTACAATTTTGGCACCCAGGGTGAGTTTTATGTGCTAAACACAGCCAGTGTTGTTGTGCAAGTTCGTCAGATCCCGTGTATGACAGGATCGTTCTGTATCTCCGCAATAGCAATAAAAGTCGGAAATTCCAATGTGACTGTTCGTGCGCCATATACTTCAAATGGTGAGCCTTTTGTTTGGGTTGACAAGCAGAGAATAGATGCCACTCATCTTAGGTTAAACGAAGACTTTGTTTATCAGAAAACTGCACCGAACGCTCTCGAAGTAACTAATAACAAGTCAATGAGTAATGGACTTACCTCCTTAAAAATCAAACTTTGGAAGCGGTACCTTTCGTTCGAGCTTGTAGTTAACCGCACACTTTGTGGAGCTACGTCCGGATTATGTGCATCTTGCGATAGGTATTGGAAAAATGACTTTACAAACTCACCTGTAAACAGTACGACTGAAATATCACAGAAATCTATAATACATCTTTTTGTTGCATTATACCGTGTACCATTTGTGGATTCCATGTTTATTTTTACTGCCACTGGCTACAAGGAAAGAAGAGTTATCAGCAACAGTGGATATAAGTTAGCATTTAACGGCACCTACACTGAACCTTTTGAAGTTCCATTTTCGAAGACTACTGATCTTACGATTCAGTTTTTTGTTAAGCTGCAAGCAGTTGGTGGCACCATTATATCATATGCTACATCCAGCACCTTTGCTATTGTTAACGACAAGACAATCAAGATATACATTGGTGATAATATTTACGACACCAAAGTTACTTTAACATTGAACATTTGGTATCAGATAACTGTGGTTTATTGGCGTGCAAGAGGTGTGCTCATCTATCACCACCTGGGTAATAGTAGGACGTTAGTAACACGCAAATATTTTGTAGGAAACAAAATTCTTGGGCCTGCCGGAACCATGGTGATCGGACGCTGGCATAACAGTCCAGTTGAAGGTGTTCCGTTTCGTGCATTTGTTGGAAGTATTGACGAGTTACGAATATGGAGAAAAGCTCTGATATCCGTTGCAGTGTTACAAAGCTTCTCTCTGCTTATAAACACTAGAACAGATATCCTGGCAGCGATGTGGCTTTTTGACGAAGGGGAGGGAAAAGTCGTACACAACTTTGTGGATCTCCAGGTAAATATCTTTCTAAGACCTGCTGTTTCTCAAAGACCTTTATGGCAGTTCTCTTATACAAGAGTCAACGCACCACCGATCTCTACACATCTTGGCATCAGTTCGAAAAATCACAGTCTTTTGATCCAGGCTGAAGGGCTTTGTTCGTCGCTCATATACGATGCACGTCTTCAGAGAAGGTGTGGAAGATATCTAAAAAGAGCACAGATTCAGTTCTATTATCTAACTTGCCTTCATGATACTACGTCATCACAGGACCTTGATGCTGCTTATGTTGCAGTAACTATGTACGCAGATTACTGTCAAACCACCTTTCGACTTCAATCGTCTCCCGCTCAGTATTTATGTCAACGATTTCCAAGATCCCTATCAACTTCCTGGATTGGAACCAACTGTAATATTCGTTGCGTCTTTGGTAAAGCTGATGAAAGAAACGGCAGTATTTGTCTGTGCGATAAAGGCTATTGGGGAAAAGATTGTTCAAGTGTATGTCCAGGTGGAGCAATAAATCCTTGCAACAACCATGGAAAATGCAGTGTTACTTCAGGAACTTGCAGTTGTGAAATTAACTGGCAGGGTGACAGTTCTTGTAAATCATGTACATTTGGCTGGACAGGATCGCATTGCTCAATTGCTGTTACAGGAGGTCATGTGCCGACCTGTTCTGCATTCAGTGCAGGCCATTTCTCAAGTTTTGATGGAGCACACTACAGTTTTTTCGGAACCGGTGAATTTCGGCTTGTGAGTAACACAATATTTACGGCGCAGCTGAGACAAGTACCGTGCGCGAACGGGCACTCCAGATGTATCAATGCACTGGCTTTTAAGTTCAAATCCTTGTGGCGTATTGTGTTTCATGCGCCCTACTTAGAGGCGGAGCAGCCTGTGATATGGGTAAATGGGGCCAAGGCTAGTTTTTCTTCAACAAAGTATCAAATACACGAAGACGTGTTTTTGGAACAACGCTCCTCTACGGCTTACACTGTTTTCAGTCGTAAATTGGACATAAATATAAATTTGCGTGTAATCTGCAGACGCTTAATTTTTCAAGGGACGCTTTCAAAGCTGCTGTGCAATGGAACGTCATCTATTTGTGGAAACTGTGATGGCAATCTAACAAACGACCACGAGGAAACATCAAGTTCATCATTAACGGAGATGTGGAAAGTTGCAGCTTCGGAAAGCTTGTTTGTTCATAACTATGGGCAGTTTAGCGAGAAACTTTTCCCGACTGGTGGAGAATATGGCTTAAGCTTCAAGGGAGTTGGTGTCTCTACTGATCTTTTACCTGATATCTTTACAGAAACATTTGTAACCATTGTCGTTTTTTTCAAGAGTAGCCCTGGACCAGAGGAAGGAGGAGTTTTGTTTACCTACAGTAAGGAAACATCGTTTATGTTGATAATGCAAGATTCGTTGAAAATCTCTGTCGGCGCTGTCACATTTGATTTGACTCTTCAGCCAGATTATGGTACCTGGAACAAGATCACGGTAGTTTACAACCGTGCAACTGGAGTGTTGAATTGCTATTTGATAAGTTCCCAAGGAGCGGTGTTTGTAAAGTCAATCAAAATAACCACAGGCTTGTTTGTTAAGGATGGAACAATAACTATTGGTCAAAGGGTCCCAGGTTTTGACGATGAAGCAGTTGTTGGCTTAAAGGGATTTGTTGGCTCCATTGATGAAATACATATATGGACAAGAGATTTCCACGAGGACGAAATACGTTCCAGCTGGCATGAAAACGTACAGCGTTACGCCCGAGACTTAGCAATTTTATGGAAGTTTAACGAGGGTCAAGGAACAGTCGTTCATGATTTGGTATCTCGTGTTCACTTGCATATTCCTCTAGTGATCGACGCACCAAACTGGATTTTTAGTTCTGCTCCCGTCGATATTTTCCCCAAGAATAGCATAATCACCTTTCGTAACTCAACTCTCGAGACACTGGCAACACAGTTGTGCAACGAACATATTGTTACCTCCTCTCTTTCCATAACCTGTTCGGCTATGGGTATTGGGAGTAGTAAGTTTTACTACATAGCCTGTTTGAGAAACATTGCTTCGTACAACGAACTTTTTGCTGGAGCAGAAGTTGTTATAGCATATGCAGATACTTGTCAAATGTCTCTCAATCTAACTTGGTGGCCAGCCAAGCCATTGTGCAATTATCCAATTTTCAAGTACTCTCGCTTGATGATGTGGTCTGGACTAAAATGTAATGTCCCATGCGTTTTTGGGTACAGACGACGAGATAAAATGAGTACCTGTGTCTGTGACCAAGGATTTTGGAGCAACTCCTGTTCACGAACCTGTATTGGAGGACGAGGCCGTAGTGCGTGCAATGGCCACGGAACCTGCATGTCTGTCAGCGGAAACTGTGTTTGTCAGCTGCAGTGGCGTGGTAGCTTTAGTTGTTCGAGGTGCACTGCAGGATACGTTGGTAAAGATTGCTCTGTTGGGATATCAGTAAATCCTACTCAAGAATTCACAGGTAAAAGACTGATAGTTTCATCTGTATCAGGGAATGGCCATTACGTCAGACTGGATGGAACTATGGTCAGTTACAAGGGAGCCGGCGAATTCGTTGCTTTTATGTCAACACGTCTCGGAATAACTGTTCAGTTTCGTCAAGTAGCAACTGGGGGACGTTCTCGTCTAAGGTGCGCTGCTGTCCGTGTTGGTTCCAGTGCGATTGCTGTTCATAGTAGCATTGGTATGAACAGCAGACTTCTCGTAACATACAATGGCGTCAGTGTAAGCCCCAAAGCAACAATTGCTATCGAGGACACCGGTTTTGTGTACAAGAGAATCTCTCATGAAGCGTGTGCAATCTTTGGTCCAGAAAACTTCCGACTGTATTTTTACCATCGTTCTGTTTATCTAGATGCAGTTCTGGTTTTTGATCGTACGGTTTGCAAAGACGCCTGTGGTTTGTTAGGAAGTTGTGCAACACATTCCAAAAGCTCGAATCAAACGTTGCAAACTAACTGCAGTACTGAGGGGCTGTTCAGTACTTCCAACAAGTCCGAAATTACACAAACATCTGTCAACTCTTATTTTAAAAGATGGCTTGTACCAGAAAACGAGAGTTTATTCGTAAGCGTCCTTAAAATAGCAATGGAAGCACAAGTGACTACCGCGGCAGGAAGTTGTTTGTTTTTTAATGGTTCTGCTGTCGTAACTGCTCCACTTGTAAACATTTACGAGGGTAATGACATTACTTTGCAATTTTATGTAAAACCACTAAGCTCAAAACTTTTCGGAGGAGTTATAATTTCATATGCTTTATCAGAAACGTTTGCAATAGCTAACAATGGAACACTGAAAATCTATTTTGGTAAAAAAGAGTTCGACACATCCATAATCCTAGATGCAGAAGTATGGAGTCAAATTTCTTGTGTTTATAGACGTACTATCGGTGTACTTCAGTTTCATTTGACTAACGCAAAGGGAGTTACACAGACCCGGATGATTGTTATTGGTATTGGGGCGTTTCCTGCAGGAGGAACCTTGGCTATTGGCTTGTGGCAAATCACGACTGTTGCAATTTCTATACCGGGCTTTGTAGGATGGATCGACGAACTCCGTGTATGGAATAAACGTCTTGGTTTTGTAACAGTACAACAGGAATGGAGCTTGAACACTGAGGTCTCATATGATGGTCTTGCAGCTTTATGGAAATTCGATGAAGGCGAAGGTTTTGTTGCTCGAGCAGCAGTGGGAAATGTAAATATCATTCTTCCCCGGTCTCCATGGAAATCTCCGTTATGGTTTCCCTCGGACTTGGAGATTTCTATGAAGGGCAACAACTTCGTGTTCACTAATGTTACCTTTGAGAATAAATCACAAGAACTGTGTAATGAGCTATTACTAACGGGACCCTTCTCGACGCAATGTGGTAACGCATCCCGAAATCCTAATTTTTATTATCAATCTTGCGTTTCGGATATTCTTGCTACAAGCTCCTTGGAGGCAGCAGAGGCGTCACTTGTAGCAATGGCCTCAGAATGTCAGGAAGCACTTAACCTATCAACACTTCCTGGACAAAAGCTTTGCAGTGTTTTGCCATCAGGGCGGTACAATAACTGGGTAGGTCCAAACTGCAATGAGAAATGTGTGTTTGGGCAATACATGGATGGAAAGTGTCGTTGCGACGAAGGATACTGGGGTAAAAATTGTTCCTTTGATTGTCCTGGAGGTCCTGCGAACCCCTGTTTTGGCCATGGTCAGTGCGATGTAGAAAGTGGTCAGTGTATCTGTCAGGAAAGCTGGAGAGGTAATAGTATTTGTTCCAAATGTTCCCAAGGTTGGATTGGGCGCTTCTGCACTTTAGCCGTGTCCGAGCAGGCTTTAGCGAATATGTCGTTGTCCGTGAAAGTTTGTAGCGTATCCGAAGGCGGACGGATTTTTGCGTTTGACAACTCAATGTTTAGTTTTACAGCTGTTGGAGAATTCATATTAGTTAACGCAAGTTTCTTGGAAGTGCAGGCTCGCCAAGTTCCGTGCAGCTTGAATACTGTATGTATAAATGGCCTTGGTATTAACCTTGGGGATCTGGAGCTTAGTTTCCACGCACCTTATGAGAAGCATCTATCCCCCGAGATTTACGTCAACAGTAATCGTATTCTACTTGGTGACAGTCCTCCTTTAGTTCTTCGCTCACGTAACATTTCAGTTAATCAAGTCTCGAGCAACAAGTATAGTCTCGCAATTTCTCACCACATGACAATCAAGACTGTAATATTTGATCGCTACATGACGCTGGAACTTATTGTCTCAACAAGACTTTGCAAAGTTGTGCAAGGTCTCTGCGGTTCCTGTGCTAGTGTTTTGCAAGTCGAGAATGCTACCGCGACTGGAAACCAGACAACTCCTGTATTCAAGCCCATTACGGTCCTCGAAGGAGTTGGTTTCTCTAATAAGTCAACTGGCAATGTGGAGGATTTTGTCAAGGAAAAACTTGCAGTCAGACCTGGAGACAATCATGTTATCGTTATAGATGAAGTAAAGCGCAAGGAAACAAGAATGGTGTACGGTGGAGGATATAGTTTGTTCTTCCGTTTCACTGCGGTTATTTCGTACGATGTTGCTAATATATTTGTCAGCAGTACAGTAACAATCCAGTTACTGGTTCGATCTTGCGAGCCTAAAATCTGTGGTGGTACCATTTTATCATATGCTTCCCACATAACGTTTTATGTTACTAACTTTGTTACTCTAAAGTGTGTCATTGGAACAAGCGTTTATGATACTGGATTTTCGACTGAAACAAACAAGTGGAATGCAATATCTGTTGTATTTATGCGTAAAGAGAAAAAAATGCAGGTGTATTTGGTGAGCTCCGCTGGATTTGTTCGTGTTAAAGTTTTTGAAAATATGGTGGATCCTTTTACTGTTCATGGGTCTTTAGCGATTGGTTTATGGCAGCCATCAGCAGGAACAGCAAGTATGCAATCAACACGTACCTTTTTAGGATACATCGATGAAATTCGTGTGTGGAGTGTTCCATTTGATTATGCTATGATAAAGCAGAGCTGGCTTAGCAATGTACAAGCTGGAACGTCTTCGTTGTCTGCACTGTGGAAACTTAACGAAGGTGAAGGATTTGAAGTGAAAGATTTGGTATCAAGAACTAACCTGGCTTTGCCTCAGTTCCCAATGAAAGATCCAGCCTGGTTCTTCTCCGATGCACCAATAGCAGTTGTGCCTTTTGTAAACCCTAATGAATCAAATGAAACCCTGAAGGACATCGCCCGTGCAAAGTGCTTCACGCTATTATACAATGGACCAATCTACAGTGCCTGTTCTGGATTAGGAAATGTTACTCTAGACTTTTATTTTAGAGCATGCTCAGAAGCAATAGTTAAAAGTGGAAAAACTGTAAACTCTTTAGATGTGGTTGTCGCAGTATCAGATTATTGTCAAACTGTTTTTGGTCTGGAATTCTGGCCTGCACAACCTCTCTGTAATAACTTTTTGGGAAGGCGGTTTCCAAACTGGATTGGTGAAAACTGTACAATATCATGTATATTTGGATCATCCTCGGAAAACGATAAGAGCGTTTGCATTTGCGATAAAGGATTTTTCGGAAAAAATTGTTCAAAGGTTTGTCCTGGTGGAGCCGAAAACGCTTGTAACAGGCATGGTACCTGTAGTGTTGCATCCGGGGAATGCTTGTGTGACTTAAACTGGCGTGGAGACCAAAACTGTGCGTCGTGTTCCGAAGGATGGATCGGCCCCGATTGTTCCTTGTCTGTGTCAAAAGATGTTATTGAAAGTGGGCTCTTAGGAATTGGAAGTGTCGATGTCGGGGGTCTTATTACAACTTTTAGTGGTGTTAGTTTTTCCATGAAGGTTACTGGTGAATACTTTCTCATTCGGTCGGTTAACCTGGCTCTTGTTGTCCAAGCACGTTTCGTGTTATGTTACGAAGAACACACCTGTATCAATGCAATTGCGTTGCGCGTTTCATCACAACGATTAGTAATTCATGGTCCGTATAAATCATCTGGACACGCTGTGCTGTGGCTAAACGGTGCTCGTGTGAACATTGATGTCAATCAGATAACTCTTCATCAGCATGGTTTTCAGGTAATCCACCTGACTTCTACACACTACAAGATTCTTCTTCCCAATTTACAAGTTTCAGTTCGTGTTAGTGAACGTTATCTTATTTTAAGTGTACTTGCCTCTGGATTGGTGTGTAAGGACTCAGTTGGGTTACTTGGTGCCTGTAACAAAAATATACTGGACTCATTTATGTCCTATTCTCCAACAACAAATTGCTCGGAAGCAGTTTTTGGAAACAATGCATCTCTTGGCCAGAATGTCCTCAAAACAGTTGCTCAAACAGAAGATACTCTAAACAGACTTTCCAAGAAACTGCAAATACTTGCTTGCCATAGCCTATTTGAGTATAGGTACGACAACATCATGGAGTATCGTCAAGCTAATGCTGGTTACACCTTATTTTTTAACAAAACAGCTGCAGTTTCTACTGTATTAAGCAATTCAATTATTGACAACGACATTACTATCGATTTTATGTTTAAGACCGTTCAGTTTGGAGTCATTATATCTTATACTCGGACTCAAACATTCTTTATTACAAACGCTTGGGGAGTGTTTGTCATCTATGCTGGAGACTCAGTGTTCAGTACTAACATTACAGCAGAAATAAAGAGTTGGAATCAGATCGTTCTTGTGTTCGAAAAGTCGTCAACAGTTCTTCATTTCTATTATTTCCGATCGACTGGTCTACTACAGAGAGTGGACATCAGAATTGGGTTCCACGTGTTTGGTCCTGGAGGAACACTTGCTTTTGCTGGTTGGCAACCGTCGCTTGACGGAAGTGGTCCGCAACCTAATGAATTTTTTGCCGGTTTCATTGACGAAGTTCGGATATGGACTCGGATTTTTCATCCGGCAATAATTCTTCAGACCTGGAAGAGGAGGGTTGAGGTGTCGGCCAAGACTCTGGCTCGTCTATGGAACTTTAACGAAGGCGAAGGGAAACAAGTTGTTGACAAGGTTGTGGGTGCCAAACTTGCATTTGGAGGGAAACCTTGGAAATCTCCAGTCTGGTACTTCTCTCAAGTAGAATTAAAAGATCCGTTTTACAGAAGGAAACCAAAAGAAAAACTTCCAAACGCCACACAACAGAGTAGAGCGGAAGAGTTCTGTCAACAACTTTTACTGTCGGGACCGCTTTATATTTCCTGTAAAGACCTTGGCCGTGGAGTTTCAACAACCCACTACAGATCATGCATTAGAAGGATTGCGATTACTGGCTCGTTGTACATGTCTATGGAAGTCATCATCAGCTTTGCTGATTACTGTCAGTTATCCCTCAACCTCACTGACTGGCCAGCCAGATCACTGTGCAATGCTTTCCCAGGGAGGCAATTTCCGATATGGTTTGGCCCAGACTGCAATGCAAAATGTGTTAATGGAGAGATGGTTGCACCAAATAAATGCATCTGCTATCCAGGTTACTGGGGTAACCAATGCTCAAATGTTTGTCCAGGCGGACCTTTGGCGCCGTGTTATGACCATGGTTTTTGTGATTCTGCCACGGGTCATTGCCACTGTAAGGCAAATTGGAATGGGACTCAAGACTGCAGACTTCCTTCACCCGGCTGGCTAGGAATTGACAGCTCTATTGCTTTGGTCCAGTATCCGCCTTCCATCATCTCGTATGCGCATTCATCCCTCGGAGGTCACTACGTAACTTTTGATGGTTGTAGCTATACCTTTGTCGCTGTCGGAATATTCTACGTCATTCATGTGCCCGAAAAAGGCTTTGAATTACAAGTGCGTCATGTACCTTGCAACCTACAGTCTGTGTGTGTCAATGCGTTAGCGTTTGCGGTTGCATCAACTGCAATATCCTTCCATGCACCCCATAATACTGGCATGTATCCTACCATCTGGGTAGACAACACGTTAGTTAGGATAACAGGCCACAGAACGACTTTAGGCCCTTCTCATCTGGGTATTTACTTATGGATTGAATCACAAAATCATTATGTTTTTGCTTGGATGCAAAAATTCAAGTTATCTATTCGAATAGAAGGGAGGTATATGAACTTCAAGGTAGATGTCAACTCCACGTATTGCTACAATTCTACCGGCTTGCTTGGCTCTTGTAACAAGAACCCTGAAGACGATCTTGCTCGGTCAGGTGTGTCGATAACAAATATGACACAAACCAATATAAATGCTAACACCAATGTCAGCGTAAGCGGTCAAAGTAACCTTCTTGTACTTAACTACAAACATTTCCAAGAACAGTTAGTGCCAACTGGGGCAATGTATGCTTTGTTATTTAACAGAACTGGAGCCTCATCGGTTCCCTTGGTAAAGACATTTGGAAATGGTGTTGATTTAACCATTGAAATCTTATTCAAACCATTTAATTTTGGCGGCACTCTTATTTCGTACGCATTTGAATCTACTTTTGCCATTACCATTGACTTCACACTTCAAATCTTTTACGGTAAACTCACATGGGACACAGGAATCTCGTTACAACTGAACAATTGGAGCCACTTATCCCTCATTTGGTATCACCAGTTAATGACCCTAGAAGTATATGTTTTCAGTCATCAAGGTCATATTGCAAGAAGATCTCGTATTTTGAGCTCCAGTCCATTTCGGCCAGGAGGTACGATCCAACTTGGGCAGTGGGATTTATCACCAAATGAGACAGAGGGAAAAGCGCAAACTCAATTTATTGGCGTAATTGACGAACTACGTGTATGGAAGCGAACGTTTGATCCTGTTCTTATCCAGCAAAACTGGAAAATGAACGTGCTCCCTTCTTTTCCCGAGGTATCAGCTTTGTGGAAGTGTAATGAAGGTGAAGGAAACATTGTGTTCAACTTGATCACTGATGAGCATATTTTCTTACCAGGCAAACCTTGGCCCCGACCAACTTGGGTGTACTCAGACGCTGCTGTTGACCGAAACTTTACGTCAGCTGAAAAACCATTTGAGACCGTGTTTAACAACAAAAGTTTAGAAAAAGAGGCGTTGTCATTCTGCTTTGAAATGTTTTATAGACATCCCCTTTCTGAACATTGCTACAGCTTGTCTGCCCAACGAGACTTCTACTACCTAGTGTGCTTGCAAAGCGTTGCAGTCCGCAATAAAATTGGTGCCGCTGTTACCGCTGTGGTATCGTTCTCAGATCACTGTCAAGCTGCGCTTGGTCTAACGTTTTGGCCCGCCCAGAAACTATGTAATAGATTCCTAGGAACCCATTTTCCCCTATGGATTGGTGATGAGTGCAACATCAAGTGTGTATTTGGTACTGCAGACCCAACTGATCGAAATCACTGCGTTTGTGACAGTGGCTACTGGGGTGATGATTGTTCTATGGTGTGTCCAGGCGGTGTTATTGATACATGCGGGGGGCATGGACGTTGTGATACAATTACCGGAAAATGTGTGTGCGACGTTAATTGGCAAGGAGACCAAAGTTGCAGAAGTTGCAGTGTAGGCTGGGAAGGAACTTATTGTCAGTTTGCTGTCACAAAATTTGTTGCCTCAGTTACTTTCACGTCCTCCATTGGAACTCATGGCTACTACACAACGTTCTTTGGACTGCGTTTTAAGTTTGAAAGACACGGAGAATTCTACTTAATGAGAACAGCTGCACGAAATTTTATAGTTCAAGTTAGACAATCACCGTGTGTCAGATTAGGGAAGTACCTACCGCTTTGTACGACAGGATTTGCGTTTAGTTACAAGAACATCAGAGTGACCATTCGGGCACCAATCAAGAGTGTACTAAAGACAGACACTATCATACCAATCGTCTGGTTAAATGGAAGAATCGTACGGGTTGATCACGTGACAAGACTCTCCGTATACTTTACTATGGTACGTATTTCGAGTGTAACGTTTCATATCAACGGACCAGAGGGTATCTTGTTCTCACTGACAGTAGGGAGCAGCCTAGGAATCGATATAAACATGCCAGATATATTTTGCCGAAACACAACTGGCCTTCTTGGCGTATGTGGAGGTTATAACTTTGGCCTAAATGGAACAGAGATTGAACATTTGTTAAGAAAAATTATTCTTGGTTCAAAGGTACATCAGAGTAATAGTCTGTTCGTACAGCATTACTTATCATATCAGGAACATCGTTACGTCACTGGGGGTGGATTCTCTTTAATATTTAAAGACAGTCTTGTGCGATCTCGACCACAATACTTTTCAAATGTGAACATCCTGACAATAGAACTTCTTGTTAAGATTTACAAATATGGTGGAACCATCCTGTCATACGCACGTGACCGTATCTTCGCCTTAGTGAACGATGAAAAACTAAGAATTGTTTATGGAAACAAGGTGTTTGACACCGGGTTAAGCAACGAAGTTGGAAAATGGAACCAAATTTCTTTGGTGTTCAAAAAGTTTATCGGCGTTCTTCAACTCTACCACTTCAACTCGAGAGGTTTCACGTCGATCCGGGTTTTTAAATTGGACAAAGACGTTTTCATGGATGGTGGATTGTTAGTTCTTGGACAATGGCAACCATCACGCGAACAAGGAAGTAAGCCTCCGTCATCAAGTTTTGTCGGAGAAATTGACGAGATTCGCTGTTGGAAGAGGCAGACAAACACAGATCTTATACGCAGAAACTGGCGGCTAAATGTGCAGACTCAGCTTTATCCAGGTTTGCTTCATCTTTGGAAGCTCAATCAGGTAGAGGGATCCATAATCAATGACTTGGTCTCTGACAACCATCTGTACAACTTGAAGTTTCACGAACCGCTCTGGGCTTTTTCCGATGCCAACATTCCGACGCAGAGTACTGACGCCGTATTTGGAGATTTATCTCTAAAGTTGAAAGCAGAATCTTATTGCAACTTACTACTGCTTAGTGGACCTCTGTTTTTGAGGTGTAAAATGCTTGGAATACAAGTGGCTCAATTTTATTTCAAGATATGTTTAAACGACATTTCTTTTTCCAAAGAATTAAACTGGGCAGTTTTTTCTGTTGTATCATTTGCAGACTACTGTCAAACAACACTAAACATTACCGAGTGGCCGGCTAAAGAGTTATGTCACTTTTTCCACGATACGCGTTTCCCCTACTTTATCGGACATCGGTGTAACAAACAGTGTATGTTTGGTTACGGAGTACCTAAACAAAACACATCGGGTGAGGTCGAATGTGCCTGTGAGCATGGTTACTGGGGAAAAGACTGTTCGAACTTGTGCCCAGGCGGCTTGTGGAGTGTTTGCAATGGCCACGGCAAGTGCAGTCCTCTGAATGGTACATGCTTTTGCGAGTCTCACTGGAGAGGAGCATCTCCAAATGGAACTGAACCAACGTTTAGAAACTCAAAGCATTCAAGCTGTTCACAGTGCACAGCAGGGTGGAAAGGAAGTGACTGCTCTGTTGCGATAGAGGAATCTGTAATGAAAACTAACAAAACAGGTCTTTCAATAAGTTTTGGCGATCCACATTTTACAACAGTGACAGGAGCAAACTACCACTTTGAAGCTCCTGGTTCGTACCACCTGCTTAAACTACAAGGATTGGATGCACAAATAATGCAAGTGCCATGTGAGAATCGCCTATCTTGCAGACGAATCACCGAAGTTGCTGTTAACACATCAACGAACTTTCTTTCTGTCATGTTCGAGGAATCGGGAAAGGTTTCAAGCGTGTTTGTAAACCACGAAAAGGGTACATCTGCTCTCCTTCTGGCATCTGACTCTTGGAAGGAGGTTGGAGGCTTGACTTACCGCTGGATTCATTCCAAAATTCTAGAAGTAAAAGACGAAACGACGAACATCAAGTTTACTATACTTACGTACTACGGGACTATTGGAACTGCTATTGAAGTGCCGATTAGAGTGCGCGATGATACGGCTGGAATCTGTGGAAAGGAGGAAAGTGATTGGCTGGTAGACCATCAGGGCCCGTCACATAACAACACAAACTTTACAACGTTTAATCAAACGACGCTCGATGAGATAGTAGGTGTAAGAGGAACAGTTAGAAAAAATGAAGTGATCTTGAAGAACAGACATGCAGGGTTACCTTTCAGCGGTGCTGGGTACATGCTATTATTTGGCTCTCAGAAACAGGTGCTGTTTGTTGGGAACAGTTCTTACGCAATATTAAACGAATTTACCTTTGAAGTGTGGATTTGTTTGATGAATGAGGTGTCGAGTGTAGTCCGCGCTTGCTCGACTCCGCGGAATAAAAACGGTATGCTGCCAACTGGTAAGCGTTCTGTGATCCTTAAGACCAAGCACGCCATTGTGTCATTCTCCACTAAATCAGGAGGCTTTGCTTTATTGTACGACAATGGGATAAGAATTACACGCTCCGGTCACGAGACAAACATGGGATTAAACATTTCAGGAGGAATCTGGTATCACATTGCAGTCACATGGAGAAACACAGATGGACGTGTACAAGTGTTTGTAAACTCTCAAGGAAATTCTACTGTCTCGCAATCTGTGTTTGGCCACGGGATTGGACAGAAATTTTCTCTTGATGGTTTTACTGTGTTTGGAAGGTAAGTTTGTTAAAAATGTTTGATTATTACAATTTGCATTGCGTTAACGATTGTCACTGATGTTTTACAACGGTATGTATAAAGTTGAGATTTGATTGGTTGCTGTAGATCTAATTAAATGTCTGCCGGCTCGTCCTGTTGCCCTTGTGGTAGCGTTGACGCTGCGTCTGTTTGTGATAAAGAGGAAATAACATTCCACAGATTTTTGCCCCGCCTATGTCGTTTTCGTGACATCCTGTCCGGCTGGCCTTGGTACACTTTTGGTTTCAACATCCCATGATGAAAGTAGTTTTAACTATGGCCTCTCTTTCAACTGCTCCTTTATTGCTTTTATTTGGCGAGGGACTATTAACTAGGCTAAACTAAAGACGGTTTTATGTAGTTGTTCTATTAAAAGCTTGATGAGTTCTGTTTAGAAATGATAAGGCTTGGTTTGGGAATGGGTTTCATTGTGTTTTTGATACTCGTTTGATACAAAGTTTTTGTGTGTAAAACTTTTTTTTAGATACATGAAGGATGCGGATATAGAAACAGATTATGACATGAACGGTGTCCTTGACGAGTTCAGATTGTGGCAATACGCCAAGTCAGAAGAGGAGGTGTCGCGTCTGAGGAACCTGAAGTTTGATCATTATATCGAGGGTCTTGTGCTGAACGTGCCCATGGACGAAGGTCGTGGGGTCACTCTTACTGCGCTGTACTATGATCCACTACCATTGAACACCAGTGCAAGCGTATCCTCGTATAACACCACTGAAGATCAGAAATATGTAAACTTTATCTCATTCCCACCACTTGATAGCGTGGACTGGGCGCCATCGGGTGCTCCTCTTCAGCCCAACTCAAACTACTCTTTGTCATTTAGAAACGCAAACATCAGGGAAAGAGCAATAGCACTCTGTCACGAAATGTTTTACAGCGGTTCGTTGCAAAAACACTGCAGTCCCCGTCTTGTTCCACAATCGCTGTTTTACTACGAGTCTTGCCTGGCCGATATCGCAGACTCGGGCAACCTTTCTCACCACAAACTGTCCGTAAGTTTGTTTGGGTTTTACTGCCAAAAAGTGTTGGGCATAAAAGAATGTCTACTTTACGGAACTTACGATGCCTTTCCTAAATGCCAAGAAGCAAATCCTAAAGTAAAACTTACGCCAACAGAAATCGCAGTCATTGTCACATCCTGCATACTGTTTATTTTCTTCACGTGCTGTCTATTATGGGTGTTGATTGCACATATTCGCAAAAAACGAGAGAAGAAAAACAGAGTTCAGCAGCTAAGCACTGATAATTCCAAAAACCCTCACAAATACGCGCTGGCCAGGGAGGGTTCCTTACTAGCATCGCCTGAAACTGTTGAGATGGTCGCGGTAAAGAGACTGTTAGCTCCGTACGAGACGGATTCGGAAGGTGAAGCAAGTCCTGAGGTCACCGCAAAACACCTGTTGAGTCCTGCTGGACTGGATAACCAGGCCATGGATCGTTCTGACCTGACAGAAGAAGAAACTAACTTTTAGATACGAACAATCAGACTGTTAAATTTCTCCACGGAGTACTTGTTTTGAGGAACACAAGTTGTATTCAGTCCTCGGTTTCTACTGCAACATAATAAGTTGGTATTTAGCATACCGAGAGGCAGCTTACTTGACCAGGCACAACAGTTTTACCTGCTATAAATATAAACTTACTTTAGACTGATTATTTTTAATTCATTTGAAGAAAAGAACAACATTTTTTAGGCTACAGAACATGTTTCGATCGTGTCTCTGATCATCTTCAGTTGTAAGGGACTAGATTGTTTTTAACGACGACAAACTAAAAGTCTTATGGAGGTCTAACTAAAAGGTATAAGATTATTTTCAACCTTGTTCAAATTTTCTCTATCTTTTTGTGTAAACAGCCGAACAATGGTTGATTGAAAAAAATATGTCTGAGTTATGTTTAAGGTCATGATAAATGAATTATCGTCGCCGTGAGATGATGGGAAAAGCTGACGTTTCGAGCGTTAGCCCTTCGTCTGAGCAT
>JAOBRD020238720.1:0-13413 GCA_027575215.2 Hydrozoanthus sils
TCCCACTAGTTAAAAGCCCAATTTCTCTGTCTCCTTCATTATCTCTCCTCTGAAATTAAACTGTCATTTAATCGTGGGCTGATTTTATGGTTTAATTTCCAAGGGCAGTTATTTCCAGATCCAGTCCATGTCATTGTCGCTTCTGTGAGCTTCAGTGGTATTGATTCTGTAACTGAGACAGGTTTGAATGTGTTCTGTGCCAGCCTCCCCACCAGGTATCAGGGCCAAGAGGGATGGGCACCGGCAATGTACCTGAAGAAAGCTGATGCCAGTCAAGTGTTGTTTGCTGGCATGGCAGCCCCTGCAGTGGAGAAGACCTCCCCCACACCAATTAGAAAAGAGGCAACAAAAACCCCAGCTAGATTAATCAGCAGTGAAATGGAGACATCTAGAACAAAACCTGGTAAGCTTGCAATCTATAAGTCAAAATTAATGAATCAAGAATGAACAAAATAATGAAGAGAGGTTTTATTACTGTACTAGTTACAGTAACCTGAGTTTTTTGTATGCATTGCAGACATATTCTACTAATCTGACATAAAAATTTTAAAGTAAAATACTGTACTATAAATCAAATTGTTTCTTTTTACTATTTGTGGCTTCTTCTCAGCACTGTGCAGTATAGTTTATTATGTATGTAGCTTTAAATGCTTTGCCAGTTTTGTATTATTTTTGCATCAAAGACTATATAATTAATTAATTTATAACTGATTCAAAATGGTGTCACTGTCATGCACAGATAGCTTTATACAAGATACTTTCACTAATAATTGATAATGCATTAATGTTAGTACTACTAGACGTGGTTTTATTCTGCATGACCTTAGAAATACACATCAAGTACTTGATTCAGTCCCATTTCAATAACACATTTTAGTCATCATCAAACAAGATCACAGGTTACCAAAATTAATGTAGATCGAATCAACAATTAAAGTGCCCATAACCTTTCGTTTTTTGTTTTCTTATCTAAAAGTACTTATCTTGAAATGAACATTTCCAAAAAAATGAACTTTCAACTCTACATTTCTTTGATGAACCTTTGTCGCTGATTATAAGGATGACAGGCTCTTTGTGACATAGATTAAGGAATTTGCATCACCGTCGCATCGAAATAAAACTAATTCTGCCAGAGGAGAAAAGTTTTAAAGAAACGATAACGAAAATCAAGCTGCAATACATCTTTCTGGCATTTTTACATCCCACTGTTGTTGCTGTACGAAGAGCAGTGTTCCTTAATCTACATCATATATATTGACGTCACATCCTTAATCTACGTCACCTCAACGTGGCATTTGTTGTACCAAAATGGCAGCGATTTTCATTGTTTTTAAAGACTGGTAATACATTCACGTTTTGTTTAGATCAAATTTTTTTTGCAAAGTGTTCTTCTTAAGATGTATACTTTTAGATAAGAAAACAGAAAACGAAAGGTTAAGGGCACTTTAACTTGTTTATGATATGTTTTTGATGGCTTTTTCAATTGTCCCGTCAAACTTTTGTGAAAGAAGTGGCATTTTCATTATCAAAATATGAAGAGCCCAAATTCTGTCAGCTACATAAATTACATGACACGTATTTTGCGAGTGCCAGTGATGCGTAAACTTGTCACTTGCAGTTCATGCGCTCGTGATGTGCTCATGTAGGTAAAGTTCGTTGCAGGCGATACTTTACAGTAGTGACATTATTGACTTTTTATGGCCTCATTGTCATAGCATAAAATTGTTAATCAATGAACTCACATTATAGCCCCAGCCTCGTCATCACAATGAAAAATTGATGTTTCAACTCTATCTTTTTCCAAGTTCTTTAGCATTTTGAACAATATCTTATATTAAAACAATTTAATTCTGAGCCGAAATGATAAGTCAATGACTTCAGTGCTTGTTGTTATAATGCTTGCTTTGTAACTACCCAATCAGAGTGCAAATACCAGAAACAGCTGTTATATATGTTCTGCAGCAGGGTGTCATTTGGTTTAGCAGGCTAGAACACTGCATGATTTTTAAATATGTGAGTTTTTGTTGAATGGCTTAGCCTCAGATTGCATCAAGTAACGATGTTAAAGCAAACAATGTCTTTGTTTGTTTTTTAGTTTATGGTTGATTAAAGAATTCCTTGTCTCTTTGCAGCAGTAGGCAAGAGTAAGGCTTTACCTCCTCGAAAAGCTTCGGTAAGGTTCTGTAGTTTAATTTCCTTCTGCTTCTCACTGAAATTCCAATCTGTCTGATCTGTTTATTATTAATTGGATGTTGTTGTTGTTTTTGTAGTTGTTGCTTTTGTTGTTGTGCTGTTTTTTGTTATTGCTGTTGCTGTTGTTGCTGTTTTTGTGCTGTTTCTGTTGTTGTTATTGTGTTGTTGTTGCTATTGCTTTTTCCCTTGTGCTGTTTCTGTTGTTGTTATTGTGCTGCTGTTGTTGTGCTGTTTCTGTTGTTGTTGCTGTTGCTTTTGTGGTTGTTGCTGTTGTTGTTGTTGTTGCTGTTAGTATTGTGCTGTTGTTGTTGTTATTGCTTTTTCCCTTGTGCTGTTGTTGTTGTGCTGTTTCTGTTGTTGATATTGTGCTCTTGTTGTTGTGCTGTTTCTGTCGTTGTTGCTGTTGTTTTTGTGGTTGTTGCTGTTGCTTTTGTGACTGTTGCTGTTGTTATTGTGCTGTTGTGCTGTTGCTCTTGTTGTGCTGTTGTTGTTGTTGTGCTGTTGTTGTGCTGTTGTTATTGTGCTGTTGTTGTTGTGCTGTTGTTGTCGTGCTGTTGTTATCGTGCTGTTGTTATTGTGCTGTTGTTGTTGTGCTGTTGTTATTGTGCTGTTGTTGTGCTGTTGTTGTTGTGCTGTTGTTGTTGTGCTGTTGTTGTGTTGTTGTTATTGTGCTGTTGTTATTGTGCTGTTGTCGTTGTGCTGTTGTTATTGTGCTGTTGTTGCTGCTGTTGCTCTTGTTGTTGTTGTTGCTGTTGCTCTTGTTGCAGTTGTTGTCGTTGTTAATGTTGTTGTAATTGTTATTTTTGTTGCAGTAAACGCAGTTGCTGTTAGGCTGCTGTTTTTGTTATTGTTGCTGTTGTTATTGTCGCCGTTGTTGTTGTTGTTGTTTTGCTATTAGTAGTAATGATAGTAACGGTATCCTTGCTTTATGATCACTGTCAAAGTAGCAGTTTTGTGTAATATCCTTATCATTTCAGGTTAAGAGACCTGCGAGAAAGCCACTGGCAATCTCTAATGCAAACTATGGCCTAGGGGTGGAAAAAATTCACGAATACGAAACTGTTGAAACAGAGTACATTACACTTGGAGAATTCCGTTCCATGGGAGTAAATCATGCCTTGGATTTCCAGGAGGGAAACACCATAAAAGTCATTGAGAAATCGCCCAATGGTTGGTGGTACGGGAAGATTGGTAACGAGGAAGGCTGGATCCCATCATCCTATATCGGTAAGAGAGGGAGAAGTCTGGAACGAAATACTCAAAATAGGATTTCAGAAGTGAACACGAATGTTTTAAGTGTAAATCCTGGCACAGCGGGAAATGTACAACATACTCCAGAAACTGAAGTGTTTGTTGCTGTTGCTGATTACGAGGGGGACAACAAAAGCAGTATCTCGTTCAAAGAAGGAGATACTGCAAATATCCTGGAAAAACAAGATGGCGGCTGGTGGTTTGTGTCGATAAATGGCGTTGAAGGTTGGGCACCATCAAACCACCTTGAAAGGAAAGACCATAAGAGTGCTGCCCCACTGAGGCCGAAACCGCCAAAAAAATTACTGGATGTTGACACACAAAAAAAGGCCAAACCGAGTCCGCCCGGGCGACCCAAGATACCGGCTATTTCTAAAACAAACAACACCGAGATAAAGCCCATTCCAGTACAACAACGAGGTAAATCGCGCCCTGCTTTACCAAACAAGGACGCACTTGTAAAAACTGATAACAGTACCAAACCAGATCCACCTCTTCGACCCAAAGCTGCGCCAATGGAGAGAGACGTGACGACAAGTAGCAATCCTATGGCAGATATTAGAAAACAGTTAGAGGAGAAGATGCGGCTAAGCTCTTCATCTGTCGGTTCAGTGAGCAACCAAAACGACGAGAATAGAACCCAGTCCCCTCGCTTTACTGAACGATCACCCAAACCTACTCCAATCAAACCAGAAACTCGCAAACACGAGATTTCGAAATCGATCGTTTCTGCCGCGATACCTATCTCTGCTTTAAGACCTAAATTAGATTTAAGCCAATCAGACAGTACCGCTGTAACGTCAACCTCCCCGTCAGTACCCCCGAGGCCAAGAAACGTAGGACCTGCTAGTGGCTTAGAAAATACAAACATTTCGAGAAGTCCCAACAGCGGTACTCACCAGTTTCCTTTGAAGCCACCAAAACCCAAACCTCCACGACCTGCACAAGTTAAAAAACCGGTCAAACCAGTATATGTTGCGCATGCGTCTTATAAAGATGATGATGGCGAAGCGATAAGCTTCAGTAAGGGAGATACGATGGAAGTACTTGAACAGCATGATGGGGGATGGTGGCTGGTGAATATCAGTGGCAAAACAGGTTGGGCCCCATCGAACTACCTTCAACTTGTTAAGTGAAACAATTTTCTATATTCAAGCTAGACCCAGGGCCCTCACGCCTTTCGTAATTGCAAAACTTTTGTGTAAGTCGTAGTTTGAAGTGTTATTCATTGGCACTCGACATTTATGGAGACAGAATCATGCGTTCAAAACAGAAATTGACTTCACAACCTGAAAAGGTTTTTCAAATTTTACTGACCAATGATCTTTTAGGTTGCCTGATGTATAGCCACTTCAAATAATGCATTGTTATAAACGGAAAACAGCTATATGGCAAAACCGTCAACAAATAATGCAATTTATCGTAAAATTTCGTGTTTAAAGTGCCTGTGAAACGAAATTTGTTTTTTCGTAATATTGCAGCTTATCATGCACGTCTTAAATAGGGATTAGAGAGAAAAAACTGCCAAAATAACTTGAAATGCAATTTTTTGTCTCCGAAGAAGAGACAAGTCTTGCACAAAAGTGGTTCCTATAAAGTAGGAAGACTGGGGAAGAAATGACGTAGTAAACTGTATTTTTCGGGAAAAAGTGCATTGATACACCCGGTGTGTATGTATTGTTTTTGCAACTAACATCGTTAGGCACCCTAGTTACGCAATAAGTTCCACCTTTTTTTGCTTTCTTCTTTATTTGGTCCGCCTTTGCTTCCAGCTTTCCCAGTTTACTACGTCATAGCCACGCGCGGAAAGGAACCACTTTTGAACCGCCAAATACAATTTTCAATTGCAGAAAAAATGTAAGACAAAGGTCGAACGCAACTCAAACCGAACAATTTTGAGTTAAAACGTGATAAATTAACATGGGATAAAAAAAAATTTCGTTTCATAGGCACTTCAAAACGTGATTGTATAAATATATAGAAAAAAAAACGAGCGCACGCCCTCTTTTCAGTGATAGAAACCCGCGCGGACTTTTTAGTTCACGAAAGAAGTGCTAAGAAATAAACAAGCCGAATGCGAATTTTTCTCGTACTTCTTGAGTGAACTAAAAAATTTACAGGTGTTTCCATCAATGAACAGAGCAAGCAAGCGAGTTTTATATTTCTTTATAAAATGAGCCACACAAACAGCAGCGAAGAGCGTATGGAGATACACTATGTTCATAACTAGAGTGTGTCACCTCAGCCAGTCATAACGCGCAGTATATTTCCTTTATTTTATAATATGACAAATTATAGTGTACAGGGCCCGGTTGTTCAAATATATTTAGATCCAAGCTTGTGTTTCTTGCGATTCGTCAACTGACTTGGCCTAGAAATTTGTGGTTAACATAACTTTACGGTTTACACGTATAAAAACTTAACGTTTCGGCCGCACTTGTGGTGGCCTTAATCAGAAACACGCAAAAGCCTCAAAGGTACTATTGTGGTTAACATGTTTGTTTTGCTTTAGGGTAGCGTTTATAGGCGAGTTTCAGCTGACGTCATTGTTTACATTCCGCTTCATTAGCATACGAATAAGTCGTAGAAAAAACAGAGATAAACAACAACTGACTTTAAAGCTTGATAATGCTTATCAAAATTAATGAGTAACGGTACGTGCTTATTAGAGTATTTTACGGTACGTGTATAAGTCAGTTCTAATGGCAAAGGTTCGCGAGGCTTGGCTAGAGCTGGTGCACATAGTGCCAAGGCAATGAAAACCGAGCTTCGTTCATGCTGCTATTCGAATTTCTTATTGATAAGAACTATTTTATTAATTTTCTTTTTATATACCACAAACAATATCCAAGAAAAAAGCAAAATTTGAGCCTCAAAAGAACAGTCACTTAACCATTTTTCAGCTGATTATTGCGATTGCTAGAATTTTCTGTGTTCTGTGACAAGCTTGGAGTTATAAGCATTATGTAAATTTGAGCACTAGTAATACTTTAGCTAGAACACCGATCCTCGTTGTGTGAACTTTGTTTTCCAATAGAATTACTTGATGGTTGACACTATCACCCAATCAATTGGATACGAATACCTATGAGATACAAAAATTTTTAGAGGGATACGAAATATACGAAATATATTATCTAAACTGTATATTATTTATTTGCTCTTAGTTTAAAACTATAAAGCAAAAGTCAAATAAAGCTGCACAATTTCGAGCGAATTCATTACGAGTTTTATCGTTCAATAGCTATATATGTTTTTAAACAATTATTTTATGAAATCCTTCTTTAACTTTAAGTCCCATTTACTCGTTTCTATTCTATTTTTGTAAGATTATGTACCACCGACAGCGCGTGGGCTGGGCAGATTTTAGCGAGCGCAGAAGGAACGAGCCTTCCTGTGGGGACATGTTTCCCCGGGAAATTTTTGGCAAACTGTACTGTCTCGCTGAAATGCCAGTTTTGCGTAACCTGGGGGTATTTTGAAAGATATTCAATTATATGATTTTTGGCGACGATTGCCAACATTTCTAGACTATCAGTCTTGTTGAATGCGAACAAAAATGAACATCTGTACTAGACTGAGAATTTGGAGGAAGCGCTGGGGGGTTGGGTGCAACACCGGCTTTGTCACTAGCTATTATCCTTTAACTTTTCAGAATTGAAAAGCAGACCAAGCTTGGTGTCAGTTGATCGACTTTCACAATAGCGTAATAACTAATTTGTGTCAGTATGGACTATGTAACAGATAAAGTTTCAAGATTATTATACTTCTATTTCGTGCAACTTGTTGACTTCTGCAAGCCCATAGAAGTACCAGCGAGACAAAAGTAGGCAAGAACTGAGATAAGAAATAATTCATTTGTGACATTTGCACGAAATAGAAGTATAATAATCTTGAGACTTATATCGCTGTGGTGAAATCAACTAGCACCAAGCTTGGGCTGCCTGTGACCAGCCAAGAAAAAAAAGGTTTCCCTTTTTGAAATAATTTTATAGCTGGCAATTAATTTATAGTGCAGCATAAGGTCACTTTGGTCGTGTTCTACTGGGAAAAACCGTTTTCGGTTGGTTCAGTGGTTGATTAACCATTTCAACCAGCTCTGACCCTGGTTGAAAGGGTTGAAAACGTTTTGACCAAAAAAGGTTGGAAATGTGTTCTATTAGAAATTTCAACCAAACCAACCCAAACCGGTTTAGGTTGAAATGGTTGGTCCCAATAGAACACGGCCTTTGTATTGTATTTTTTCAGCCAGCCCGGAGTTACGAAAAAATAAAACACTTTTGTCTCAGCCAACCAAATCCTGAAAAAACAAAACTAGCCAATCAGCGTCATTGTCGCGCGTGCGGCGTCAGCAAGACGAACTGCATTTGTCCGAAAATGGCGGGGTTTCTGACTTTTCTAGCCTTGAATTGCCGAGTTTTATTGTTTTATTCTCTGTTTCGATAGCTTTTGATTTCCTATGATAAAAGAAGACGAATTCTGAGGCAAAGAAACGTTGGCTTCAGCAAGAATACTTCAAAGAGCCCCAAAACTTGGAATGTTTAGCAAAAGCCGCGAAGCGAATCGAAACACAAGTAATTGAAGACACCGCGGGCAGCAAGAACTTGACAGTAAGTTTAAAATTGGTAATATGACTACATGGTTATCCAATATGGAAATAATTGAACTCGAAGAACCTCTCTTACCGCTCCAAATTAGGACCCGGCCTACAGCCTCGTCCAGAGTTTTGCTTCGGAATTTTTCTCATCCGAATACTTCTAAATTGGATAGAATGTTGTGTTTCATATACCCTCTAATAATAAAGATGCTATTACAAAACCAGCAGTCAGCAAGCCCAAAATACATACAAAGCATTCAGTATGGCAGTATTTGATTTACAGCTGGACGTTGATTCTTTTAGTAACTCATATATTTTGTTCTATAAGTATAGTTAGATCGCACACTTATGAAGCTTGAATGTTGTTTGTTTACTTTCATTTTTGTCCTATGCAACCTCAATATTATAAATTGCGCTACCGAGAAAACATTAGCCGGCATGCATATGTTGTGCTTTCCCCGAGGAGGGGGTGGTACTCCGGGGTTAAAAGGCCGTAGGTCCTAGGGATGCCCGTCAGAAATGTCCCCAAAATACCCTAAAAGTAACTATGAAGGATTGTCCACCCAAAAAAAATAAAGGCGCTCGCGTAATGGGACGTTCGCCAAAAGAATATTGTCTTAACTTTTTGTTTAGCACGCACGTTTACCGAAACACGGGACTGAAAGCAGTGTAAAAGCTACGCGTTTTTCGACGATATAAAGATTGAGCACGCGTGTAAAAAATACCACGCAGGCTCTTGCTTTAATACAGGATTCCACCTATGATGGTCATACTTACCACCCCAATATAGGAACTCACCCCACGGGTGTTTCCCACAGTTAGAGTTCAGAACAAAGTGACAGCATCCAGCGGTCAACTTGCCTTAAAATTTGGAAACTATCGCTTAATGTAGCATTTAATTTAAGTTGTCTCCTATTATAAAGTTTTCTTTTTTTATCGATAAAATCTCTCCGAAAAAGCATTTTATGCTTCCAGCAATTAAACAAGGTACAGACTTTCTGGCTAGCTTCTTCATTTGCATCCTAGAAAGGAACTAATAACACTGGTTTTAAATATTCTTACTGTTCCAATTGTATACGTTTTAGCGCCGGACTCGTTGAGTCTCTGATCGATTAATATTAGATAACAAACCCAATCAAAAATGCATATTTTACTGTAAAAAAAGCTGCAGCTGCAAACGGGTTCAGTTTTTATATTTTCAATTGAAATTTTTAATGAGGTCACATTCAACACTTTCGAACGCATTGTGTTATCATGATGACTGATCGTGCGATTTTGTTTGTTAACTCATGTTAAGGTCCTTTTATACCAATATTTCTCCTTAGTGAAGAGACCGTAACTCGTTTTCATTTGACTTTAAACATCTCTTTCGTCAGATCAATTACACAAATTCTCCGGAGTGTCTATCATATATAGATATTTTTTTAAAAAATACTCTTACCCCCTATACTTAAAGTAACACTAGCTTTATCTTGTTTGGCAAAAAAATATTGCAGCTCCATTTTTCAAATTTTATTTGTTTGCGTTCTTTGTTGTGCTATAGAACAGCGGAGGGTTTTTATCCTCTTTATACCCAAAAAAGTGTGCTATTTCCGTGATGAGGGGATGAAGTGCGGAGTCGGATGGGGGAGGGGGGTCAACAACTCCAGATCGGCAGCAAGTGACAGGTTTACTTTCTCACTCTCTTTAGTTTAGTTACTATCATTTAAGCAAAGAAAAAATATCGCAGATCTGCCAATTTTTAATGCAGTAGAAATCAAAAAGTGGGAGCACATAAAAGCTTTGCATACGTTAGTCGACGCTTTGACGGACTGATGCTTAGAACGTGGATATTCTGTCGGGCCTTTTCCGTATCCAAAATTTTATTCAGCTAACAATTTCTTCTTTTTGGCTTTCTAACGATTTTAAAAGGATACGTAATCAGTAACGCCGAGAAAAATGAATAATTACGTTTTTGTAGCTAGAACTAATATCAGCGGTAGCTACTTTGTCATCGTGTTTGTAAGACGATGACGGCGAGCAAGGAGAGTGTATGTAACTAATAAGCACGGACAATAAGACAGGAACCTGGAACCGAGTTATTGTGTAAGTCAATCACGTGCGATTCTAATTCAGTCTGGAAGACTTCGCGTTGACTGCAGTATAACTTGCGCTACAAGACGGCTAAAAGGAAAGCTTAAATAGAAATATAATTTTTTTTCTGCCCTTGACTGATGCAATACTGTTATCATTACTTGCTGTGTGTATTCGCGTTATACAACCGGATCGACATCACTCGATCCAAAATTATTGCTGTAGCTACATGTAGTCCTAGACTACCTATTTTTACGTTTTACTTTTTAACTTTAAAAAGTGTTTCAACAATTGTTTCAAAAGTTAGACTATAATTTTATTTTTAAACTTGAAGGAGGGCAGTATGAAGGTTGCTTATATGGTTTTATGAAGGAAACCAAAAAGAATGGTCACTTTACTAGTGTTTTGACCGAAGTTTTGACACGATAATTGTTCAGTAGCTGATGCCAAAAGGCTGATGACTCGTTAAACCATTAGCAGTTTGCTTCTATGCGGTGGTTGCTCGCTCTACAGTTTTGGTGATTTTATGAACCACTGGGGCAAGAATCGCCGCTCGATGCTGCTTACAAAAATGAATATGATCTGTAAGAGCCTTGCCGCTAGATTTCTTCACGCCTCCGCATTAATATAATGGAGTTTCAGTTGATACATCTAGCCAAGGGAAACATGGTAGAACAAACGGCCGGCCAAACATAAGCAATTTTGCGCAGTTGCTTTTGAGAACGCGGGCTTTAGCCTCACCGATAATTTTGCCGAAGAAAACTAACAGAAATTGTCCTTCGTCCCAGTCTGGTAGTAAGGACTGCAGGACAGGACTCTTTCTGCTCCAACTGGTAGAAAGGACTGCTGGATAGAACTCTTCCTGCTCTAACTGGTAGAAAGCACTGTAGGATAGGACTCTTTCTGTTCTAACTGGTAGAAAAGACGGCAGGAGACAGTACTCTTTCTGCTCTAACTGGTAGAAAGTTGCATTCCAACGTGCAGCTATTGTGTTCACCATTGCTCTCTGCCGCCGTCGTCGGCATTGCCTTCCTTGTATCTTCCTTGTAGCTTATTATATATCCGGTTAAGTATGTTATTACAAATCTGGTTGAAATTTTGTTACAAATCCGGTTAGTTGTTTTATTACTTATCCTGTTGATTTTTATTACAAATCTGGTGATGTTACAAATCCTGTTATTTATTATACAAATCAGGGTTATACAAGGGCTTTTCCAACACTTCTATTCGACATTAAATGGATTCAGTGCGAACAAAATTCATAACATACAAGGATTTATGACATTATGAACTAGTAAGTTTTTTGCATGCCCAAACAATGGGCCACTAGCCACGCAAATTTCGCCGTGATCATGTGAATTTGACCGGGAAAGTGAAATCCAGATCTCCCGCAAATTTTGAATCATGTGACATCAAACTGAAAAGGTTTCGCAGTTTTCCACAAATTAAAACTTATTTTAATAATTGGTAATAAGTGTCTAAGCGGAAGCTTATTATTAATACAGGTCAAACTTATTTCGCATCAGCAGCACTTTAATAACATACGTTTTCTTTAAATTGAAACTCTGAGAAGGCTTTAACTCCTATGCAAAATATCATGCGCCGGATGAATAGTTACTTAGTTCTGTTGGGAACAAAACGGTTGTTTTAAAGGTTGAACAGTATTTAGTATTGTTTGGATGAGAGACCAAAAGAATCATGGTGGCAGTTTGTACGTGACCAAAGCTTGAAAGTTTTAAATTATCTTACAAGAATACTAGTCATAGGATATGACTTAAAAAGGTTGAAATCGTTTTTTGATGGACGCTAAGTAGTCTTTAAATAAGATGCAAATGTCAAACAATTTTTAGATTCACAGTTTTCAGTCTATTATCTGTCCGCTACAGTTTCTTCCGCTCTATGATATTGGTGCAGTGCTATTTAATAAGAAGCAGATCAAATACGTCTGGTATAATTACCAATCACTCACCAACTAAGGCACAAGTATTAAAAAAAAATAAGAATCACAACTATAAAAGATCACCAAGAGCTAAATCGATTTACTTGGTTCCCCTTTTTACCAAATGTCACTATATTATCGCTGCTACGGAACAAATTGCATCGGCGATTGATGACGATGGCTTGTAAAAAACACCTTTTTGTTGCCCTTTTTCGATCACGTTTGAAAAGTTTGCTTTCTTTCTTGTCCGATTTACCCTTTCTTAAAGAAGAATGAAGATTGACAAAATTTTGTGTAGGTCGTTCTTGCAGTGGTAAAAACTTCAAAATTTAGCTTTTCACGTTGTAATTTTCTAGACGACAAGCAGGTGGCCAGCACGGCGCATTCCAACTTGCAGCTATTGTATTCACTAATGTTTTCTGCCGTCGTCGTCGGCGTTTCGTCCTCGTTGCTTTAACTCTTTAGTGTTTTACACAGCCCCGCCTCTCCATCCGTTGTGCTTATGTTTGCAATAATCCAGAAACAAAACCTCGTTGTTTAAAAAGATTAGGGTAAAATTCGTTACGCCATGCAAGAATAATGAAGAGTCACTTTTTGTTTTTCCTCCTAAGGGCCTGGTAAAAAAGTAGAGGAGGAGTGGTTGACCTAAGGAAATGAAATCTTGGTAACCCAAAAATCTTGACCCACCCCCATGTAATGGCCATGTAATGATTTTGGTGACCCTACCCAACAACGGAAGAAAATAAACATGACCCACCCCCGCCCCCTAACTCAACTTTGAGTAAAAATTTTTTTATCTCTTCTTTTCCTTTTTGTCAGCAGTACAGATTATCATATACATCATGAAATGAGTACATCAATCTTAATCAGCAAAAATGGTCAATAACCTGATTTTTCCGCTTTTTAATATCTTCGAATCTTAAGATTACATCTGGACCAGATACAATCTTAAGATTCCAAAAATTTGATACAATTTGGATATATAAAGTAAGTTTCGTGTCATCTTGCCACGTAGCATATACTCAGGGGCAAATTGCTTTCTCTCTTGTCATTGTGTAAATGTGTTGGTGATGTGACAGTGACAGTTATGGCAGTAGTGGGAATGATAATGAAAGTGATGACAGTGAAGGAAATGGCAATAATGACGGAAGCGCCCGGAAGCCCATGGCTCTAGAGTCAACCAAATAACTTCATAGTCCATGGAAGCACCCGGTAGCCCCTGGCTCTAGAGTCCAACAACTAACTTGATAGTTTGTGGAAAAACCCGATAGTCCATGGCTCTGGAGTCCAACAACTGACTTGATAGTCTACGGCAGACCCGGTAATCCATGGCTCTAGAGTCCACCAACTAACTTGATAG
>JAOBRD020238720.1:13513-24749 GCA_027575215.2 Hydrozoanthus sils
CCAACAACTGGCTTGACAGCCTACGAAAGCACCCGGTAGTCCATGGCTCTAGAGTCGAACTACTGACTTGATAGTCCATGGAAGCATCCGGTAGCCCCTGGCTCTAGAGTCCAACAACTAACTTGATAGTCTATGGAAAAACCCGGTAGTCCATGGCTCTAGAGTCCAACAACTGACTTGATAGTCTACAGAAGCACCCGGTAGCCCGCGGCTTTAGAATCCACCAGCTAACTTGATAGTCTACGAAAGCACACGGTAATCCATGGCTCTAGAGTCCAACAACTGGCTTGACAGCCTACGAAAGCACCCGGTAGTTCATGGCTCTAAAGTCGAACTACTGACTTGATAGTCCATGGAAGCATCCGGTAGCCCCTGACTCTAGAGTGCAATAACTAACTTGATAGTCTATGGAAAAACCCGGTAGTCCATGGCTCTAGAGTCCAACAACTGACTTGATAGTCTACGGAAGCACCCGACTTGATAGTCCATGGAAGCTAGATTCAGGCAAATTGATAGCCTGTGGAAGCGCCTGGTAGTCCATATTTCAGACAAAACTTAATCTTTGTAACATTTCAAAATAAGTGCTTACATTCGCTCTAATTTGTTGTTGATTATTAAGAATAAAATGATTCCTTGAACTGAAATATTGGTATACAATATTGTAAGCAGTTTAAGCGGTGATTGTGTTCCTTTTTAGAACACACTTGAGTAAGGAATGCAGATTTCCTGTAATTAAGGGTTTGCTCAGTATCAGCTCCTCTTATGTGTATGAGTCGGATGTAATGCATTATCGTTGCAAGTTTTCTCCTAAATTTTTAATAAGGTGTTCAAAAGCCAATCTAACGGCTTACAGATGTTTGCTATGGGAATCAAGCAGAGGAGACCCATATCATGATTTTTAAAAAGCAAGTAACAAGTTGAGTGGACAGAAACTCGCAGATGATTAGCGGTTTCGCTTTTATCTTTTTATGAACTAAAATTAGGAGGATGGAGTGTTTATATTTGCAAATGCTTGTCAGTCAATATCACTTTAAAAGCCGTACAAAAAATGAAACAGTTTTCTTTTATCTAACCTCTGTACTGAACTTCAAAACAAGACGAAGCCGGGGACTGGTGCGACGAGACGAGGCTGAATAACAAGTTGTGGAGTCAAGTTCAAGTGATTCTCACGTACATACAAAGACAACAAACAGGATTAAAAACATTATTAGCTTATGTAAAAAGACTGATAGCCAGTTGCTTTTGCCTTCTTTCGTTGAAAGCGATGAAAAGTTATTTTTCAATGCGTGTGGTTACCTTATCACCAGTTCCGGTGAAACGAAAAATTCCTGGAGCATTACTCACCACTTGGTGCTTTTTTACAAAAAATTAAGTGTTGTAAAAATATTGGAGCTCAATTTCCTGACGTTTCTGCAACATAATGAGTTGTTTTTGGTACACCTGTTGATATAGTCATTCGTCAGAGCAAATTACTGAAACTCAGTGAAAATGCGAGGAGTTATATTATGTAGAACTTGAATGATATGCAAACTGAAACGACTGGTTGAAAGGGTAATATCAGTTGTAGTTGGTTAGGTGGTTGCAAATATTTTGTTAGCTTCAAAGTAGCATCCTTTTGCTTCCGAGATTCGTTAAAACCATTTTGTCTTATGAGTTCACATGTTGTTGAAAGAGTGTCCTGGTAGGGTGAAATGACGCGCTTCTGTTTTGCGGTGTTGCATCATGAGTGTAATCATCTCGGTCTAAAAATGTTCATAAAACATTCTTTCGGTTTCCTCATTAATGTTGAAATATGATTGTTAACTTTTGTATAACTTCAGATGAGGCTTGGTTAGAGACACTTGATACGTATCGGAGGAATGTAACCGATCCAAAAGATAAGCTGATCATGCGGTTTCCTGTGTTGGTTTGGAGGCAACTAGTTATTCTTAGACCTAGCAAAAGACACTTATTAATCATTTCTTTCAGATTAGTATGATTGGGAGTAAAACAACTCCTATAGTGTGTTAAAGTTACTGTGCACTAGATAAAGATGTCAGACGTCTCTCGCAAAAACCGAGCTAACACAAGGTTAATTGATTAGCATTTTAAGAAGTTGAGAATACATTGAGAGTTTAAATGGGTCAAAACGAACCCATTTATATTGGACATTCCTGTGAAAGAATCTAGAATTAACACTGCGGTCAAACCAATCACAGCAAAATATGAAACCAGCAACATGCAAACCGATTCTGCTCAACATCCTATAGTACTATGTACCTACTGTTAGAGAACGCATTTAACTGCCCACTTCTTTCAAATCTCAAGATTACAAATCATAGAATCAAGTATTTCCCTGCATTGCTGCCACTGCAATATAATTGTTCTTTTGTTTTAATAACAAGAAGCATTGAGCTAAGTTGGCGCGTTGCTAATTTGCCGGCCTCATTTTTGTCACGAAAACCATGATGCTTCACTTGTAGGTTGAAAAAAGAAGCTTTTGGCAAGACTTACTTATTTAGAAAGAAGAAAAAGTGCTCGCAAATATACGTAAGTATTTTAAGCAAGTTCTTTGGTCTTAATTTTAGAGCCCCTCTTAAAAGAGCTTTACTTTTTAAACTACGGTTGTAAACTACAAACAAATGATTTAAGGAATTGTCTTGTGAGATTCAAGATTCGTTTATTTTCTTTTCAAACTTAATTGTTTTCTACACACGCGAATAAAACAGGCAGTCACTTTGTACATAGAGTTTCAACAACTGGTTTGCAACTAAAACAAACGGTACAAATTGTTTAAACTCTTCAAGACAAGCAAATATGGATGGTCACTTGACAAGGCTTCGACAAATGAACTTCACAGCTAGAATGAATATAATGACACACATTTTTTTTCTACTTTTCAAGGCAACCAGATATGTATGCGATCACTTTGTAGGGTTTCGACAAATGGTTGAAAAAAATTAATATTTCTACTAAACCCATGCTGGAATGTGAATGTACGTTTGGGAAGGGTTCAGCACCAACAAAGCTTTGTCAAAGTTGGCATTCAAGCATTCTTAGTGGTAAGAAGGCATAAGAGAAGAATCAATGTCGTGATTTGAAAAAAAAGGGACGCATTTACAGTGCCAGTGACATGAAATATTTTGTTATGTCAAATGATAGACATTTTCTAAATAAAGAACAGCGGTAAAAAAAAAATTGTAAAAAATCTGTAATGGTTTTGGAGATAATAACATTGTTTTCAATTGATGACTTCATTTGTTGGACATGCAGAATTTCTTTTTTTTGAAATATGATGTCAATTCTTAACCTTTGGACGAAAATTAATAACTTTTCTGAAGAATACTTCGAGATAAACTCCCTGCCTGTCCAACAACTGACGTCATCAGTTGAAAATATTAGACGACAATATCTCGAGAACCATAAAAGATTTTGAAAAAATTTTTCCACCGCTATTCTTCATTTAACATGGTCTATCCGCTGACGTAACAAAAAATGTCATGTCATAAGCACTATAATAACAGACCACTGATGTTTTCTAATGAACCTCTTGGACAACCTAAGTTAAACTGTAGTTAGCTAAAACGGCAACGCTCTCTGAAAATTGCCCTACTAAACGCACGGCTTTAATCTCGAGGCCACGAATGAATGGAAGGGAAGAAAGTTAAAGAGACGTGTTCATTTCCGTTTCAGCACGTAGTTTAAGTTAGTCTCAGGGTAATTCACTTATATTTTCTTGCAAGGAAGCACAAGTTGCGTCATTTTCCTTCTGAAAAGTCTATTTGTCATGCAGTAAATCCAGGGATTGATGCAGCTGTTACACAAACTAAAAACCATTGTAGAAACATGCATCGTCGACGTGTATGAGTATGAGTCGTAAGATATGGCAACAACGAACGATATTTGGTTGGGTATAAAACAGATAGCAAGACACAAAGCAACCAGCTTGCTCATGCGTAATAACTTCAGCTCAAGGAATCTGCGTGTGGAAGACTTCGTGAAAGTGGAATCCTGGTGCTTCACAATTGTGTTCAAATGGATGTATGTTGCCTCAATAAAAATAAATGGCAAGAAAACAGTAAAAAAGGTGTGTATGACAGCCCATAGAATTTCAACCTCTTTCGGTTTTATTACAGATGTAATGAGACAGATGTTCTTTCCACCTTGAACTTCTATTTTGTTTAGGACCTCTTTAGGAATAATTACGAGAACGCACACAAGCAACATAATGCAAATGTAGCCAGCAACTTTGTTCGTTTTGAATACAGTGTTGTACGTTACGGGTCGAGCGATTGCAAACCACCGTTCTACTGCCATTGAGGTCACCAAAGCAACAGAGAACTTTGCCAAGATCCAAATGATGCTATCTGAAGCCATGAATAAACAAAAGAGCTTCCCTGCAAATCCATCAGGAACCGGGATGTTTTCAGGTCCAAAGGCAAAGTTTGGCGATGTACCAAGGAAAATACCTAGAAAAAGTCATATAAATAGAACAGAAGCTCATAAGACAAGAAGCGTATAACTGTCTCAGGCGCGCACACATTCCCGGCCAATCAAAAGGTTTTACCAAATATGGTTATGTCATGGAGCTTTACAGCTCCGTTTCGTGACTGAACAGCCGCGTACAACTTAAAACAACAATGCCTATTGGAATAGCAACTCTCTATCAAAATTTGCAACCTTTTTATTGAAATGTTTGCATTTTCCGGTCCAGGAAACGTGCAGGAGGGAGTAAAACTTTTCAGACGGGTACAACCCAAAACAAAAACGGAAGAGTAAGGTAATTAGCGAGCACGAAAAGATCGGCGAAACCGTAGTAAAACAAGCGGGACTTGATCGTGCCCAACCACAGAAAGTATCGAGTTGTAAACCGATTCTTCCACTTCCAGTTCAAGTTCCCGAGAAAGAGTTGTCTTATAAGCTTCTGATAGAAATGAAACTTTTTCTTTCGGTTGGTTTGATTTGATCAAGCGTGTAAGCAAATGATTTAACAAAATTGATGGAGCATATTTCGAACGTTATACTGAACTGTTTCTTTTGCAAATACAATAAATGATTATGACAACCAAAAAAGTGTAGATTTAGAAGCTTTTCCACGCTCGTTATGTTGAACAAAACAAAATGGTTATTAAGCAATTATCCCCGAAGTGGAGGTGACTAGTGGTGGATATTTACCGAGACGCGAAGCAGCAAGGTAAATGTCTATCGCGAGGCACCGACACTGAGGGGGATAATTGTTTTAGTATATGCCAAATCAGTCGAATAATCGCATTCTACTTGTGAATATATACATCCCAAATTTAGTGGCCCTTTTTTGTGTTTTAAAAGGGAATGGCTGAATCGTTTATTTCGTGAATTTCCTCTTCTGAGATTGTCGCGAAACGAGTCGCCATTTTAACAGCTTTCTCAAAACGGTGAATTAATCCATGGATTCTTACTGTTTCAGAACCAATCAGAGCGCGCGAGAAAAGCTATTAACTGATTTGGTATATACTAAGTATATCATATATATATGTGTATATACCAACCAAATCAGCACAAAAAAGCTAGCTCAGACAAAGAATCCAGTATACGTTTGTCCCTTAATTGGGGTGTGCTTAAAACAATACTAAAGTAATCAGTTCTGCATACTCTTCCCACTCCCCTGTCTTGTCAGTATACGAGAGTATACGTATTTGGAGTGCATTGGTGAATACGAGTACACCAAAACTATTCTATAGCTACCACTCTCTCCCAGTCTTTCGTCCTAAGGCTCCTCTGAAGACAAACCTGTTATTGTGTCTGTGAAGGCCAGCGTAAACACCAGTACATTGTAGGAGTTTTTCAGTAGCTTCCGGTTCCTCAAAATCACAACACAAAACAGGCCATTCCAAACGAATGAAAGAACAGCAATAGTTATGAAAATACCTCGCAGTGCGACTGTCACCATTTCGAGGGCTACTCTCGCTTGAAAACCTGTATCGAGATATTAGACCTTAAAGTTATTTTTAGCAAATGTTTATGGAAATCTATGATATAGAAAGGGCGGTGAACGGCAAGCAATATTTTTACATGCAAACGTAGTATTACCAATAAACTTTTTTACATTCCCTCATCAACTTGCAACCAACTACTTAACAGCCAAAAACTCCTCGTCATATTGATTTGCAAGATGCTTCATCGGATACTTGATTGATTTTGATCAAAGGCGGTCTTAAGTAAACTTTATTAAGCGGAAAATTAAGTTTATGGAACAATATGGGACCTCTCGGTTGAAATACTGTGTTCTTACAAATTTTACCTAAATCTAAATGACTCATCTCTGAACTAGTTTTATGGAACTTTTACTTAGCTTCACTGGATGGCTAAAAGTAAAGGCTAAGATGTATTAATCGAAGTTTTGCTTTGTTCTTCCTTGTAGATTCATAGTCATATTTTCCTTCGCACTAATTGTAAATATCTAAGACTAAATATTTAAACATTTCATGTTATCTCTGATTCTTCTCTCGAACAGTCACGTAAATGTTTAGTCCATGCACTTTCCTGCCACGACTAGTTAGTATCACAAGGTGCAGGAAATTGTATTTTTTTTCATTCGTAAAATGTAATCAAAACTAAACTTGCATTTTGTCAACGCCTTCAAAAACGAAAAAAAATGAAGGTATAAAACAAAAGACTCAAATACAAATAGTTATGATTCTTAGAATTATCTTTCATTTGTTTTCGCTTTTGAATATTTTCAAATTGAATGAAAGGTGTATGAACTGTATAAGAAAGATGTCAGTCAGTGCCGCAAAGATTTTGGTAAGATTTTCTAAAAACACGCTTAACTTCACTCAATCATAACAAAATGTACAAATAAAAGCATCGAACTAGAATGGATACTACCAACTGATTATTCAAGTTGAAACAATAATATAAAACCTTCAAAAGACAAAATTAGACGTGTTGGACTTAGTATTCTCAGTTTAACAAGCTTAATGTTTTGAAAAAGCAACTTTTTGAACCAAGTTAAGAATTTTCCAAAAATTTCAAAAAAGGAGGCCTTCGCTATTCCCTGTTCATCTCAAACCATGCAAGGTAAGTTTTAACTTTGTATATGACAAGAACTTGTATTATCACTGAAGATCAGTGGAAAAATAACCGGCTCATTTTAAGTTTTTTTGAAGAGACAATCAAAAATGTCATGCACTATACTTACAAAAACTTACTTGTATACCGTCGCCGTGACTTTGAGTTTGTAACAAAATGATTACCAAAATAGTGGCAGCAAAGAAGTTGATACAAAAGTTTTGTTATTGTTGTATTGTAGCAATCGAGAACTTACCACCAAGTTATCTATTCCTTTGTAATAGGGATACAGACGAGAACAGCCTTATTTATCACCAATAAAATTAAATCAGTCCCCGAATTTAACTAATGACTTATGAGGTTCTTTCAAAAATATTGGTTTTCGAGACATTTCAAAAACACGTAGACATAACCGATATTGAGAAAAAAACGTCAAGTACTGCAGTGCTATTTCTACCCATAGAGACAAACATGATAAAAACAGTTAATATCCTTTTTAGGTACTATACTGCAGTCTTTTACCTAACATACTTTTGAGATTTTGTATTTTGGAGCATCCTCTTTATGTAGGTTTTAGCTTTGACTGCACGTTTTCTTTTCAGAACACGCTTTGCTAGGGAAATGCAGCCAAATAACCGACAATGTTTGGAAGCCATTGATTTACCCATTATCCGGTATGTTTAGAAAAGATTTTAATTCCATATCACGGCAAGCAAAATTTTCTGTTACTTCTAAGACATTCAAAAACCAATCTAAAGTCTTTAAACATGTTTGCAGCCGCGATGGAATGCATGTAGAAGAAGCCCATATTTAGTGCAATATAGTTAAGACCTCTTTTGAATTGATAGAAATCCAAGAACAGACAATCAAAAGTTTAAGGGATGACTGTATGAATATGTAATTGCAGCTGCTCGCCAGACAATGTCAATTTAAAAACCATGATCGTTAAACCACAGTTTTCAGTTCTCTATTTCAAATCCACTGTAAATTGAGTTTCAAGCCAAAAAACAGCAAAAAATGGCTTCTCGTTGACAAGAAGTTGATTCTAGGTAATTTTCACGAATAATCAAGATTGGCCAGGTCTTCTTTAGCACTGTGTTGTGACCTGAAAATTACGAACTTCTATATTTGCACAACAAGTGGCTTCTTTAAAGGTTTTTAGCTACAAGCTCAAACTGAAACCTAGAAGATTAACTGCAATTATTTCAATTCTTTAAAACTAACAAAATGAATGGTCACTTTGAAGGGTTTCAGCTACTCTTTCAAAAGTTAATTGATCACCGCCATTCATTCATTTCTACTCTTCAAGATCAGCAAAATGAACGGACACTTTTTATAGGGTTCATCAACTGGTTCAAAAGTTAGAATGAAAAAAACAATCATTTCTACTTTCAAGCCACAAGCAAAATGAATGGTCATTTTATAGGGTTTAAACTGAACTGCTTGTTCAGCAGTAACAGTGAATAACACTTATTTCTGCTCTTAACCAATTGTCACTTTACTGATTAAAAATTAGAATCAGTGAAAAATTAAACTTTCATCAATTTTACCTTTCAAGGCAAGCGAAATGAATGGCCTCTTTAGAATGCTTCACAATGCAGATTGGATAGCCTCAAGAGGTGCATAATAAGTAAATGGTCACTTTAGCAGGGAATGGACAGCTTGTTCAAAAATAGGACATTCTTCGTTTCAGTGAAATAGGTTTGAAAAGACAAATATTAAGCCGGCATAGCTGATGCAAAAGACTGATGACCTGTTTCGTCTTCTGGCGTAAGCCAATATATTTGTTTCAACGCGTGTGGTTTCCCTCCCGCGGAACATTATTAGTCTCCAGTCGACACTTATAAACATAAATATAAACTACATGAGCCTCGATTTCCTTATGTCTCTGCATTATCCGGCACATTAGATTGGAACCACTGGTGATATATATATATAGAGAGTTATTTGGTTTCATATTTACAACATGAAGATTCAAGTAAGGCCTTACCGCTGGAACAGGGTATATACTAAGTTTCGCTGATCTATAGCATTAACAAAGAACCCCATAAACCCACGCGAAGGAAAGAGAAAAATCTCTGACCTCTGTGGGATTCGGACCCACGACCTACGAAACAGATCTACGTCACTCTAACCGACTGAGCTACGGGGCCAGCTGGGAGTTTGGTCGTGGGATTTTAAGGACAGTATAGCTCGGTCCGAGCCTATAGATAACCATTCTATAGAGTGTTGTCCTTCAGTAGCAAATTTGTAAATACAACATGAAGATTCAAGTGAAGCCTTACCACTGGCCTCGCTTGAATCTTCATGTTGTATTTACAAATTTGCCACTGAAGGACAACACTCTATAGAATGGTTTCATATTTGTTACGAATGTGGTACCTTAAGTACGAACAACTTGTGCACACTTTGAAGGTTGAACATAACTTACTCTAGTAAAAGTTCGTAGTTAACTCTTAATATAGTTCATCTGACAGCAGATAATTTATAATCTTCAAAGTTTCGACTAACAACGTACCGGGGCGGCGGAAGCAAAAAATTGTTGAGGGGGGAGGGGGGCACAGTAAAATTTGTAACAGTTTGTTACAAAATTTTTAACTACCATTCAAAAGTTGCTTTTGTTAGCCATAAAATTACTGGAAGGAAGAGGGAAGGCTGGCCCCCCTAGACAAATTTTCGTCGTAAACTTGTTGCCTCCTTGCTAGTAAAAGTTCCACTTTGCTACCCAATATCTATAGGGACGGACCAATTTATCTCGGAAAAACTTGACAGAAAGAACACTGCAGAGAAATTGATTCTTCCAAATCTCGAAATCTCGAGAAACTGACCAGTCTTTATGACTTTATTTATCTAGCCTAAATACTGATAGGAAAATGGTTGACAATCCAGGAGAGCCTTTTCCATACAAAGTAGTTATTACTCGCCGCACTGCTGTGAAACAAGAAAAATATTTCAATTGACAAGGAAATTAATGGGCAAGACTTTACAATTTTTCTTAATATAGAAGTTGCCATTATTCTTCCTATATAATTTATACACCACCATGTTCGAGATTTTGGAAATATTTGACAGATATTTTAAAGGCGATATTGATCGAGTAAGCTGGAACCCTGAAAATGGAATTAGTGACATGGATAAACTATTTTACAAGAAAGCAAATAAAATTGTCAACAAACATGCGCTAAGTAAAAAGCTATCCAAGGCGTTTATCCAAACCCTGGATTACTAAAAGGGGATCGGAACCTCAATAAAGATAAAGAATAACTTGTTTTCCTCTAGCGGTGGTCTAAAATATAAGCTCTACCAAAATTAACTTACCATCTTCACTGAAAGCCAGTAAAAAACGAGTATTTTTATTTATTTATGTATTTTTTATAATTACTGTTTCTTATAACTAACATGAAAAAAAACCTTGGGCAAAGAATTAATACGATACTTTACCGGAAATCAAAGCCCACTAAACGTGTAAGTGTCTTTAAAGACCCCATTTACAAAGATAAAGCAACCAAGAACCCAGGCCAATCGTTTGTCTAATATCTCAAATGAACACTTTGCTTCTCGGCCATACACTAGCAAGTAAGACATCCTCTACACAACTTACTTTTGAACATTTTCTTACTAACTCTATAACGCCTCAATCACCGTTTTTATTTAGGGACTTTACAAGAAATACGATCAGAAATTTTATCAATTCCTAACGATACTCTCATGGACTTTAGTCTTGTCGAACACAACTATTGAAAATTTAGCATGCGTGACTATAAGCCAGCAATTGGCAGCACCGCTCAATATCTCCGTTTCTCAAGGACCGGGTATACCCACAGTAAGATAGTGCCAGTCTTTAAGGCGGGAGTAAACCCAAACTTTTGTTGGATAGTGAGGAAGTTGAAAAAGATATTTGAATCATAAGAAGAAATTTGAGTAAAATCAGCAAACCGCCCCTCCTGGCAAGGGACTAGTACAGCTTTGGTTTGGGGACGCTTTGGCGAATTCACATCAAATATTAACTTCAATATTAATTTTTAAACTTCCCAAAGAATCACCAAATTCAAAAGACTCTTTAAAACTACCAATCTTCAAAAAAAAAATTAAAACTCAAAATTCATCCAATCTTTCTTAAAATATTCAAGCTGACTCTCCTTCATTCCATCTGTGTTTTAAGCACAGGGATTTTGTAGATTCAAACCATGGACGGAGATATCGGAAG
>JAOBRD020238820.1:0-24747 GCA_027575215.2 Hydrozoanthus sils
TGTATGTATGTATGTATGTATGTATGTATGTATGTATGTATGTATGTATGTATGTATGTATGTGTGTGTGTGTGTGTATGTATGTATGTATGAAATTCAGTAGTTTTTCTTTGAAAATTCATGTTTTTAGTCATTTTTATTGTTTTAAAATTTTTTAAAACAAATTTACTATATCCAAAGCTTGGCTGATGGCCACTATGTTAGAGTTTTGGAAGTGGTTGCCATGGCAACACAATTTGATTACAATATGGTTTTGTTGGTCACGTGCAACTACCTTGCATGCCAACCTAAATGTCATTGTTCTTAACCGTTTGCAACATTTTGGTGTCAAAAGTCATGCAGTTTTGACGTTTCTTTGCTGTTGTTACCACGAAAACCAATTAGAGGTCACGTGGCTCAAATTAGTTGAAAGGTAATTGGACATTAATATGTTTTGAATACAAGTGTAAAGTTTTTACATCGAATTTACATCGATTAGATGTGTACCATAGAAGAACACCGATTTTACACTTGGTAATGTTGTTTCTGTGCTACGGTTGCCATGGACACCAATTAGATGTCACGTTACTAAATTTATTTGGAAGTTTTTCTTGACACTTATTACACTTACCAAATTTCAAGGCAATTGGTTGCATTCTTTTGAAAATAGACGGGGGTCCGATTGACCCCCCTTCCCCTCTCCCAATGTCTCGTATAACTTTTTTCCTTCAGGCGTTCTAGGGTCAAAACTTAGAATTTTAGATGTTCCAATATTCAATATTAAGTAAGATGACTGAATTAACAAGAAACGGATAGATCGATTACAGATCGAAATGTGTTCTTTTAACAGGAACTAAAGAAGCTTCCATCAGTAGCTGGTATCGTTCATTCTGCCGTTGTATTGAGGGATCAGATTATTACAGATATCGAAGAATTCAACGATGTTATGGCGCCGAAGATGAAAGGTTAGGCGCAATTTTTTGCAAAAGTGTGTACATTTTTACTCAATTCTTGCTAGAGCATTATTTCATTGCAGCCAAGAGAAGAATTTCGGGCTTGACTTTTGTACACCAGAGCACCCTAACCAATAATAGAGAGTTTTGAAGACAAATATTTTGCTTTTAATTTCAACCTTGCTGTTTTATTCTACATAAAAATAGGAGTTTTGAGGTAAGAATAATGCTTAGGCAGCGGGGTTGTGAAAAAGTACATTACATAGAATATGACAAATGTGAAAACTACACGTAAAGCCTACTAGCTACTGAAAGACAAGTGTGCAAAAAATGTACAAATATATACGTTATTGTTTAAATACTGCTTGCTATGCAAATTCTCATCAGAACGGTAAACATTGACTGCGTTTTTACAGTACCGGTTAAATTTTTATCGGTCGAAAACTTGTACAGTGCATACCTCTTACACGAAACCATTTCTATTTTTTTACCCGTAAGTATATTTTATTTACACGAGATGGGCTATTAGAGATCATATGTACTTAGAGCCCACGATTATTTGTCAGCCATTTACAACTTGAACATGCGCAGATCAATCCTCAAACCTCCAACCGTGCAATAGTTTACCCGATTGAAGTATCTTTTTGACAGCACCGGACAAAAAATAGACCTCGATTTTGCTGGACGAAAATTTGTACGGCTAGCCTGGCAGTCAAATATTTCTACGGATCAACTGCTTCCGTGTAAACAAAACACCTAACCATGCAAATCTTTGATTGGTTAAAAATTCAACCGGTACCGCGTAAACGTAGCCGCCGAAATCTTACCTGTTTTTTCTGTGTTTATAACTTCGTCAAAATCTCTTGCCATCCAATATTTAACCATTATCCCCTGAAGTGGAGGTGATTAGTGGTGGATATTTACCGAGCCGCGAAATTTGTTTTCTTGCGGACACGTAAAATTTCTCGAGGCACTTGTACAGTTTCGATAGCCGGCTGGTAAACAGTGCAAAAAGCTGTGCTGTTGATATTAAGCAAAGAAAAATTACCATCAAAAACTGAAACACTAAAACTTGTCGCTTTCTTTGTGCTTGTGGGGTTCCTTCTTCGTTTATTTTAAGAATTTTTTCTTGCAAAACTGAAGCAAAACGGGAAGTCATTTTTCACGGATGAATGACCGAGGTGAATAGCGCAGGACATTCGGTGTTTGATGAACAAATCAGAGCGCGCGAAAAGTGCCATTCACCTACTAGTTTAATATTAAAAACTTGATAAACCAGTTCAACAGTAATTTTTTTCAAGTCTCCGTAAAATAACACTTATTCTTTGTGTCTTTATTAAACAGGAGCTTACCTCCTCCATCAGATGAGTTTACCCATGGACCTCGACTTCTTTGTACTGTTTTCATCCGTGGCCTCAGTCTTTGGAAATGCAGGACAGGCAGTCTACGCCGGTGCCAATGCATTTTTGGACAGTTTTGCTCATTACAGAAAGCACAGACTCGGCCTTCCATGTTTGGCTATAAATTGGGGCCCTATCAAGGAGGCGGGTCTCATAAGTCGCGACTCCCATTTGGAAGAAGTTCTTTCTTCTTATGGTTACAAACTAATTCCCGCAACAAAAGGTGATTTAGTTTTGAAAGATCGTAGTTCAAGGTTCTTTCTACGAGTACCATGGTGTCTGCATGGTTTTCTCGGATACATTTGATACATTTTTTTCTTGAAATGCTATAGAATCTACGTTTTCAGCATTAGTATCGACATCATGGCATAAACTCACCTTTGTGTGCCTAAGATTCAGTGTTGACATGAGTCTGACACTATCAGTATTTGTAACAGCAACAGCTCTAGAGCTGGCGTTTATATTAGGATCGGAAGCTTTTTAACCGGCTCCACCGAATTTGTAGCAATTGTTCTGTAGTGTTGATAATAACAGCCAAATTATGTTCCATAATACGAACTAAGAAAAAAAAGCGCAGTGACTAAGATGACTTGCAAAAGAGTAGGTTAAAAGCAAACAACTGGAGTCTGTGGTTAGTGTAATCAGTTGTATTAGAAATGGTCCTGACCTTTATACAGATACCTTTCTCGAAAAGTTGTAAAACAGGCTATTACTTAAATACTTTACTTTTTAATGTTGCTTTGTAGGAGTTGAATACATGGCCCGAATTCTCACTGACGGGGCTGATAAATCACAAGTAGCAATCTTTGATGTCGACTGGCAAGCAATCGATGGCGTTTTGCCACAATTATCCAAATCACCAAGATTTTCAGAGCTCTTTGAAGATGCTCGAGTTAAACTTGACGAATCTGAGCAGAGTTCGACAGATTCGTTTGCAGCTCAGATCATTCTGGAGACAGACGAAACAAAACAAAGAGAAATGGTCCAACAACTGGTAAACTCAATCTTAAAGTCGTGGACAGGAGATGTGAACGCTGAGGTCGACCTAGAATCAAGTTTGTATAGCCACGGAGTGGATTCTTTGGCGGCCCTAACTTTTAAGACAAAACTGGAAACTTCCCTTCACCTTTCTTTTGAGGTACAATTGCTAAAGCTGTTTCACATAATTATAGAATCGATATGTAGTTCTTGGCCGACACAAACTAAGTCGTCATAGATAGATTTGAAAAGATAAACAGAGGGAGTTCAAGGGGGATACGATAGTCGACATCTCCAACCGCGTTTTTATTACGTTAAGTTTGATGTTCATCAGCAAAACTTCCTTTTATTTGCAAAGTTTCTTTATTTAATGGTCGTAAAGGTGGAAAAAAGTGTTTATTTAATATGAGGAGATATCACCATAATTAGATGTGAAGATATCAAACCATCAATGAGAAGAAACAATCCTTGATAATTAACATGTTGACAATTTTTAAAAATCTATATAAAGCTGTTCTAAGTTCCCTCGACAATCGAAAGCTCACCAAATCTCATCTTTCTTTTTCACCAAATGATTGAAAAAGTCTGTGAAATACTTCAACTACTGCGCTATGCCATAATTCTTCAATTCCAAGGTCATCGTTATCTACCAATGTCGTCTTTTTTCATCTCCAGTACCATTGTTTCTAACCCTTTAATTGGTATCAATAGCGTACTGGCGCAACTGTCTTTGATGTTGTCACAGCTGCAGTTCTTACCAAATGCTATCATACACTTTGGCTACCATCCACTTCCATTATCATTTATTGGGCAACCATTTACTTTTATCATCATCCACTTGCATTACCAAGATAATGTTTCTTTAATAACTTATATGTTCGTAAACAAATACCTTGTTTCAAGAAGAACTGAGTGGTAAGGAAGATGTTTATGATATTTAAGGTAGATGTAGATATGTATGTTTTGTAATAATTGTTTGGATAAAGTAGAACTTTTGTATTCATACATGTTTTGATAAATCTTCTACCCAGGTCGTTTATTTCTTGCAACCAGAAACCACCATATCAAAGCTGATAACTGATGTTATTGCAAAGTTGAATGAACTGCGAAAAGAGTCTCAAACCTTTGGTACTGAAAAGAGTAGAAAACAAAGTTTGTTTGAAAATGATTCCAAACTGTTGAAAAAGACTCCAACTGTTGCGAATAGTCATGTGAGCAGCAGAAAGAATTCGAACGAAGGAGTAGAGCAAGACAACAGCAAGACATCTGCATCAAAAAACATCAAAGTAGTTCCATTGTACACTCCCCAAGAATCCATGGTGAAGTTCTTCTGCATCCATCCTTCCCATCGTTACGCTATGAGCTTGGTTCCAATATCCACTGGATTTCAATTCCAGGTATGCAGCAAAAAGTGGTTTGATGAGTTTGTGTCATAGTGCAGGGGTCTCATGTCATATGAAATGCTTCCTTTTTCACAGAACCTTGTGTCTTTTTATGCGATTGGTAAAACAGACCCAGCAACTCCATCGGAAGACTGGCACAGTGTAAGAGAACTAGCAACCATTTACATTGAACTAGTAAAGCAAGAACAGCGACGAGGCCCGTATTTTCTGGGTGGCTACTCCTATGGTGGACTAGTAGCTTATGAGATGGCATGCATCCTCATTGAAAATGATGAGCAAGTAGCTTTCGTTGGAATGATTGACACGTTGCCATGGTCCCCAAAATTCTATACTAGCGTGACTAAATTGTCTTCCAACTTCACCGAACCAGCAGCAATTGAAACGCAGATCAAAGTAAGTGCAGGGTATACTAGTTGTCTATTCTCCCATGCATAACTAAAATCACTAAGTTACAACCTGAAATAGATGTTATAACCTCTTTCTTTATGAAGCATTTCAGAGCTAAAACTTCTCACAATTTAAATTAGAAATCGAATTGCAATTGAATCGAAAGTACTCTCAGGTGCCAAATGAGCGTCCCGGTACGCTTGATGATAATTCTATTTTTCTCCCCCTATCCCCGGATCTTGTTAGGACCCTCTTCCCCCGTTAATTAATTTTATCAATTTTTAAAGTCTCAAGTCGCCAAAATTTCAAAATATTAATATTTTTTTTGATGTGTCAAGTGACTGGTAGCTCATTGGACAACTCGTTTCCACAGCAAGTGCTTTGCTTCCTTTCCGCGTTATAAGATTCGAACCACTCAAGGGAAATCCCAGATAAACCTATTGCTGATAACTTAGATAACAAAATTCCGTGGTCCACCGTATCAAAGGCCTTTGTTAAGTCCAAAAATACGGCACCAGATAGTTTGCCCTGTTCCATTTTCAGTAATACCTCATCTGCAATGGTTGTTAGAGCGGATTTGGTAGAAAGTCCTTTTCTGAATCCAAACTGTTTCTTTGTAAGTAGCTCATTAGTATAAAGAAACTTGAACGATTGCGAATGAATAGCCTTCTCGAGTATCTTTCTAAATGTAAGCAAAATAGAGATAGGTCGATAATTGGCTGCATAAGTCCGGTCTCCCTACTTGAATAGTGCTGTAATTCTTGAACATTTCCATTGACTAGGGGTTTTTCCAGTGCGAATGGAAAAGTTCAATAACTTCATCACAGATGGAGTAATCGTATGGGCGGAGCTTATAAGCAGCCGCGCACTTATTTTGTCCAACCCGATTAACTTGTTTGGTTTTAAGGAAAGTAGTTGTTGAAGCACAAATTTCTCATCTACTTCAGTCATCTGGAATTAAGAGTTCGGTGTCTTTTGGGGGCTACGCCTTGAACAATTATTTACTATTTTGTTAGCCAAAACGGCTTCCAATCGATGCTAAGAAACTGTTTAGAGCCGATGCAATAGACTTAGGAGTGGTATGCTGGATGTTATCAAAAACGATACATCGTATTGTAGAATTAGTAGTGTTGTAGAATTACGATGACATGCTTCCCTCACTGTCTTCCATACTTTTTTCGAATCCCCTTCAGCTTCTTCGATCTTTTCACAATAGTATTTCGACTTGGCAGGTTTTACTAAACGGTTCACCGAGTTTTTTAGCTTTTTATAAGTGGTCCAATGACGGCTGGTGTTTGATTTCAGTACTTTCCAATGAAAATAATCTCTCTCCCGCATTGTTTGGCTTATTTTGCTGTTCATCCAAGGAAGGGGCGTTCCTTTAACACGTCGTCTTTTGGTTGGTGCATGATCTTCTGCCACATCTGAGAACATATTGTTCCAAGTCAATAGATCATCATCAACATTGTTCTCACCGTCGATAACGTGCCATGGAACATTCTTAAAGTCATTGTTAAATTCATCAACGTCGAAATTCTTAAAAGAACGATATATTTCTATTGGTCTTGTTCAAAACAACAGTCTTTAAAATGCAAAACACTAAATAATGCTCGCTGAGTTGGCCCGGAACAACGCCAGATTTAACAATGCGATGATTATGGTTAACAAAGATCAAGTCAATTAGGGTCCTCGAGGTGTCAGTAACTCACATAGGCTCCTTTAACAACTGTGTTAAATCAAATGCGCGCGAAAAATTGAGTAGTTCTTGTTTGTCCTTTTTCGGCAGTTTTGAATTTGGCATCATGTTTGAATTAAAATCCCCTAGAATGATCACATCAGATTTTTCAAGATCGACAGCTGGCATGCTGTTTTCTAGAGAGGAAATAAAGCCTTTAAAATCCACATCTGGAGCCCTATAAAGGCAGCATAAGAGTGTCGACTTACATTTGCCCCGAATTAGTTCAACCCAAAGGCATTCATGTCTATCATTCCCCAAACGAAACGGCAATCCATCCCTGATATATACGGCAACATCACCATATCCATCTTTAACTCCCGAACGGTACAATCAGGCACATACAAACCCGGGAAGTTCTATTTCTGCGTCGCTTGTAGTCACATCCAGCCAAGTTTCCGATAGAATTAGCACATCAACAGACTTGCTATCAATTCCTTCGAGGCGCATGGAGTCAGTCCTATTTCTAAGACTAGGGATATTCAAGTGGGCAATCTTTAGACCTCTTGTTATTTTCATGTCGTCAAAACTCTGATACCCAAGACTGAGTTTGATGTCGCCAGCCAGTGCAATCAGAGCTAGGGCAAAGAAGGCACGATGAAACAGACTACAACACATAACGCTCTTCTGCAGATTGTTCAGTCCACGTCTTTGTCTTTGGTGTGCTTTGCTTCGACGACGAATTGGAAATTTCGCAGCTTCTGTTCTTCAACTCATCTGGGAGACAAAATAAATATCCCTGTCTTTGATTAAGGTATTGCTCCAGGAGTATGTAGACTTGTAGTTTTCAAAAGCTACATAAATACAGAGAACAAGGCAGAAGTTTGCCGAGAGTCGAAAACCGCCCGCCATGACCGTTCACGCCGAATGCACAAAACGATTGTTATCATCAGGAAGTTGAAACCATACTATTGCTGCTTTCTTTTCTAGGGGGGAAATTTTTTTGTTGTTTCTTTCTTTGGTCCTGTTTAAGAGAAGTGTTTTTGTCAAGGGGCTTTTTGGATTAAGTAACGGTTTTCGCATTCTCCATTAGTCTATCTTTGAAAAGTAATTGTAACTGTTTCTTTTATATGTCAAAACTCCAATTACAGGTACAGATAGAAACTGTTCTCTCCAAAATGGCACTTCAAAACCTCAAAATGACCCAACAAGAATACGAAAAGCTAGAACAACGGAGTTCTCTCGGGGAAATAATTGACTTTTTGTCAAAAAGAGCGGAAGAAATGGAAGTTTCTACTTATGATTTGAAGTCTTTGTACGAAGCCTTGGTGCAGGATGTCTCCAATGCTGGTCGTACTCACTTAGAATGGAGTGTCGCAAAGGTACTTTCTTTTAGCTTATCTATATTATATTTGTTTGCCATGTTTAAGTTTATATTTAAAAGCTACTTTGAAACGGCAAGATAAAAACACCATCACATGAATTTTATTGTGTCATTTTTTATTCTTTTGTCTAATCAAACTTACCGATTAAAAGCAACGAGCAGTTTTCTACTCAAAACTCTCGGAAAAGAAACTGGCATAGTGCATCAGGTCTAGCAAAGGCTTTAAGTTTTGATAACTTGCCTTGGTTGCTCAAAGATTGGTCAATTTTAATCCTGAACCAAAACTCAAGCAGCAATTTCTTCTCTTAGGAAAGATCTTGGATTCCTTTAAAATACTGTTGGCATGGGATCGGTTTAATACACGAAAAAAAACCTTGTTAATTTCAAATCAGGCTCTGTTTAGTTGGAAACTGAGCTGTTGACTATCTGTCCCATGTTAAATCATAACAGTGTCTCGCTTTGTTTAACTCAATCCAACCAACGGAACAAAACGCTGACACCATGACGGGAAAAATTATTGACAGTTTTACCATGTTTGTTGTTCTTTTCTCGAAATTAATTCAGGTACGTTATAAAGGAAGTGTTTGTTACATCAAGGCGCAAGACGAATGTTACTCCATAAACTACCCGCTGCTTCCAAATACCGTTAAAGCCTGGCGCTCCGTTTTCGAGAGACGCATGGTCGTGTGTTCGTCTCCTGGCAACCACTTTACCATGAGCGAGCCTCCTTATGCAGGCACAACTGGCAGAATTCTGGCTACAGCAATATCAGTGAAGTTCAGGAGTCTGGAACCTAGTAACATCCTACCTGGATTGTCAGAAAGTAAACAGTGGGCAGTTGAGGACTACACAGCAGGAGTTAAAGCTTTTCTCCACTCAAAGCACGGTAAATCAATCAGAATAGCCATTTATTTCGTGTTCTCATTTTGGAATATATAAGAAGTAGGCTCTTTGCAGCTAGGGGTCACGTGACTGTCATCTATCTTAAATCAAGCAGCAACGACAAAATGGTATCCAGAAATGGAAAGAGCAGGTTAACATTAGTAAAAGGCAAATATTCAGCTTTTGACCTCAAGGCTCAAATATGTAAGAAATGGCGAGCAACAGAAATTAGGATACTTTCTTAGAATTTGTGAAAGCAATCCTTGCTCTCCAGTACCATTTCACATACGTTTACCTGGAAAAATTTTAATTTTGTACTTGCTGTCATTTTTTAAATACTCAATGTCGAGACTTGAAACTATGCCTTCTAACTAATGTTGACCCGCTCATCATTTTATCATAGCTAACTAATTTAAGGAAGGTGTGGTCACGTGACCGCTAACTGCAAAAGGCCTAGTGAACCGTTTTTGAACAACTAAAGTACTCTCTAGGAAAAATTTTTGAGGTTGGGGTTGATAGTTTTTTTTCGTTAGCCTCAAGAATGGAATCGAATACGTCCAGATTTAGCACCTGTGAGTCAGGTCTGAGTATAAAAAGCTAAAAAGTTTTCGTTGGGTTTTACATGCTTCCTAAACTAAATTTTTCAAGACTGTCATCGATCTCGACAACAGCTGTTGATTATTATCAAGAGACAGGAAAATTAGATATTAATAGCAATGAGCGGTTTTACATAGTTCTCTGTTTGTGTTTACGCCAGGGCGAAGAGACCCGTATGTGGGTACCATTACTCTGGGAAATGAGAACCCAGTTCTTTTCTTTCAACCAGAAGCAACGGCCTTAACTAAAATCAAACAGAACAGCAAGCAAATAGACTTCAGAGGTATGTACACACCAACTATTGAGTAACGGTATTCTTGACAAGTGGAGCTTTTATTTTTTCAGTTTTTTCGAAGAAACCTGCACTATACCACTATAGACCGATCATTGATGACGTGTTGTTTATGTTTTCTGCCAAAGCATCAAGGGTGCTGGGATAAAAAGTCCGAAACTCGTACAAAACTACAGGAGTTTTGTAACAGCGAAGCATACTTTACTTTCGTTTTTTTTTTGAAAATATTGTAGCCATATTTCAACCATGGTGCAAATCACTTCATTTCAAAACTACAGAGTATTGTATGCCTTGTGCATGAAATATGTTAACATTTTTATACGTACTTTGAAAAACAACTCTCTTCTACAGTTCATAGTATCTACCTGCCGAGAATATCGTGATCACCTGCGAATAAGTCTCGTGTCATTCAGCTCTGTCCCTCTAGAGACAACCAAACAATGGTGTTGATTGAGATTATTAGGCTCCATAGAAAAAATCAACTGAGATTGCTAAGCAAAACGTTTGAAACATATTCACAACTAGAAGTTTAAAACGAACATTAAAAGCTAAGTCTTGAAAGATATGTAACTCATAATGACTTTGCATTGAAGGAGGTTTGTTCCTCCAAACCGAACCCCACCCCACCTCCTTCCCAACTTACCTCTCTTTCCTGAACATGAAAATTGCTACTCCGGATTAAATCACTTGCAAGTCACACTAGTCAATCCACAAATCAGGGTAATAAGATAAATTCATGCATATCATAGGTTAAATGTACGGGTCATTTTATCTCTGTTTAACTGCTCTAGTGAAGCTTTAGAAAATTAAAACCATAAACAGACCAAGCAAGCCCTTCCTTTTGTTGACATCAACGTTTACAGTTTATATACAAGACCTACTCTTGCGATAATTTCTTCTTCCAACAGAAGTTGAGGTGGTTCTTCCAGGAAAGTATGTCCCAAAAGCAGTCAAGTATGCCCGACGAAAGCGCCCTTCAAATGGATTTTCAAGTGGAAACCTAGAGTTAGTCGTGTCAGTCATAACCAAGAACCGGATCTATAACTTCGAGTTTTTGTCTACAAAAGAGTTTAAAAGTTTTTTTTGCATGTCTGAGTCTGTGCTCGGTGTAACCCTCAAAAGCTTTTAAACTTTAGTGTATTTCTTCGTGTTATATTTTATCATTCATAAACATTACATTCATTATAGGGTTTCCACGTTAGATCCAAAGTTGAGTAACTTATGAATTAATTTGTTTGCCAAGAGACGTTCGTGTATTTAGCGAACGGATCCAATGGATATATCACAAGAAGTTCATTTGAGTTTTAAGCTTAAGATAAACATGAAAGCTAAAGAACACTCCTTTTGGGTCTAGATCTACTTCAAAAAAGGGAAGTTTGCGACGGACGTCTTACGAGGCTCTTTGTTCTAATTCTATTGTAAATCATTTATTTCTGCTCCACTACGCAGCAGACAAATAAGACCCATTTGCGTGGTTTATTTTGGTGGAGCAAGCTTGATTAGTTGAATGTAGCGCACAATCCTCATAACGATATATACAACTTGTGCCTCACTGCCGGATACGAAAAACCAAAAAAAAAGTGGGAAAATGAAAACGTATTCCTCAAAGAAATGCTGTACCACATTCCTCCGAGGTCTAAAGGGTTACTAAATTTACAACCTCAGTTATTTACATCTCTCTCCTGTCATGATTTTGCAACACCTTAAAGTGATCAAATTACAACAGTATAAAAAATTATCATATAAATTTTTTTTTCCTCACAGTGTGTAGTTCTGCAGGAGTCATAGCCTAGATTGACTCAACACGTGCTGTTCTCATGTATAAACTCAACTATTACCTACAACACACAATACAATAGTTTAAAAAGTGTATCCTTTTTCCAGGTTGTGTGTGGTTCGTGTATATATTGACACAAGAAAAGAACATGGTAGACATTTTTTAGAAACTTTTCATCAATTTATACGAAAATGAATGAACTAACTGAATTGATTGAGATAAAACACTCTGATAAAGATTTTTTTGTAAAAAGCAAAATTAAGCGACTTGGCGAGGTTTTTAAAACATACGCATAATTAACTATAGATGATCCCTTAATAATAAAAAATGCCACAAATAAATGAAATGTCTTCCTCGTTTATATGTCTGGCTGAGGGTAGTAGTAGCAATAATAACAATAATGATAATAATAATAATAATAATAATAATAATAATAATAATAATAATAATAGCACTAATATCACACCAGGAATAATAGAATGGCCATACAATTTTTTCGTCATTGGCGGTTTCCATGTTAGAATAATTTTGAATTTACCGAACAGTGAGTGGGCTTCTATGCATGCTATATGCTTGCAGCTATATGCTTGGGCGAATTTCTGAGGTGCAGCGTGAAAAAATAAATATCCCTTTGAAAGTCTTTCTTTTTGTGCAATGAATGGTTTTGTTACATTTTGGAGCAATGCTGTGGCTCGGCCGGAGTCTACGGCACTAATGGGTCGAGGCGGGAGTACACCTAATTCGCGCTTTGTGGCCGCTTTTCCTAATGTTTCTTCCGATTATCTTCGTCCATGGTTTGAATCTACAAAATCGCTCTTCTTAAACACAGATGAGATGATGGAGAGTCAGCTTGAATATTTGAAAATTTTTTGGATGAGTTTGGAGTTGTATTTTTTTCCTTGAAGATTGGTAGTTTTAAAGAGAATTTTGAATTTGGTGATTTTTTGGGATGTTTAAAAATTAATTTTGAAGTTGCTCTAGTCCCTTGCCAGGGGGAACGGTTTGCTGATTTTACTCAATATTCTTCTTATTCAAATATCTTTTTCAACTTCCTCACTATCCAACAAAATTTAGGTGTACTCATCCCGTCAGGGATGGCGTTAGAAGACTAGTTTGCTTAACTTTACAGAATTAAGCGCAGAAATTTGACGGACCTTTGGAAGTCAAGAGAGGATTTTTAATTCATCAGCTAAGACGTCATTCTAAACTGATTAACGAACGCTTCCACAGGCCGTTTGTAAAAGAACGCCATCTTCGATGCACGCGCAAAACACTACGTGCTCTATATCAATTAAACAACGACTCTTAAGCTTTTATTGTCTTTTTATCTTAACTTCTTTTATTTTGTTATTATTTACTCAATAAATTTATTAATTTACATCTAAACACAAACATATACATTCGCCACAGTTAATTCGACTTCTATAATCTTCAACACCCCAGGAGTTGGTTCAGCGCCTGTAAGATAAACGCAGGGATAGTTCAGTTTATTGATGAACCAGTTTTGAATTAGGGTCGAGAAAGGAAAGTGTTTCATAGCGACACTCACAGCTAACAGCGCATGTGTACTCGCACTAAAGCAAGACACTTGGGAGGAGGACAGTTTTCATCTTTGGCTTTGCTATTAAGTGAATATCAAAGTACGTGTTTAACAACTGGTTCACTGGTACAACGAATCTGAGTATCTCTAGTGTGACTGTGATCGATCTGAACGTAACCAAAGATAAGCAAAGCCACAGATACTGAAGTATGATACAAATGTTTTTTACTGCATGGTTCCAAATGGCCGCTGTTTCGCTGGCCATCACTGTGATATTCCCTAAGGCTCTTTATAAATGTTGTAAATGATGTGTTCAGGAATTTCGATAAAGTATCTTGATGAGACTGGCAGTTTGGGCTTATCTAATCTTATGAAACTTTGGTTTCTTGGTTTTTGCAGACAATGAATATAATGGTTTTAGCTAGCACTGTGCAAAACCTGAGGCCAATGACATCAACAGGTTTTTCATTGCAAAACAGCGCCAAGCTATGAAATAATATGAAATGAAAGTTTATTTATCTAGATACGATAAGGCTGAGTATCGCGATTTATTAAACGTTTTATTTTGTTTTAAGACACCGACAATTTGCGGTACTGTCGTCTCATAATCGTGTTTTTGGATTGGCTGACGCGCACGATGTAAATCAGCTATTTTTTTATAGCCAATCGTTGTAAGCCGTTTTTCTGGAAGTCATGGAAACGTATCTAATGTAAGGAGAATCGGGCTTTATAACACTTCCATCAAAAACTTTTCGCTTGTAAAGTTAGAAAAAAGTAGTTGCAATCGCGATACAAAACGCGATTTGGAGACGGTGTACCACTGAATTTTGCGCATTTGAAAATATATATTCATGTATTGGGCTCCGTCGCTGCGCAACTTCGCCAAATATGGAGTTTATGGTGTTGCCGTTTTAAAAGCGCAATAAATTTATAGAATTTTGGTGCAAGTCAGCCTTCATACCAACACTTTGGAACAAATAATTATGTCATGCAGTAATGGATAATTCAAGCTAAAACTGCGCAAAAGTTTCCACTGTAGAAACAGCACTCGAAAAAAATCATTAGAGAACAACAAACATTCCTACGATACTAACCACAGGTAGCCCACGCTCCCGTCACGATATTTGAACGCCAACCGCATTTTTATAGACAAATGTATGGGAAAACTTGAAAATTGTATACTATTGCTCCTTAAATGTATTAGAAAACCATTCATTCAATTAATTCATTCATCCATTCATTTAACCATGCGTGTAAGAAAACCATTCATTTTACATAATCTGTTATCCGAGTAGTCGGCATAACTTCTTACATTTATGTTTATGTAGCTTTAGATTTTTGGGCGAGTTTCTGAGGTGTAGCGTGAAAAAATAGATATCCCTTTGAAAGTCTTTCTTTTTGTACAATGACTGGTTTTATTACATTTTAGGAGCAATAGCCGAGTAATAAAAATTCAAATTTTCCATACATTTGCTTATAAAAATTCGGTTGATGTTCTAATACCGTGACGGGAGCGTGAGCTACCTGTGGACTAGCCTACTAGTCTCAGATAAACATCTGATACGAAATGCTGAGCGCGACCATTACTAGAACAAGAATTCACTACGATTTCCTTGACTCACCGCTTGCGTCCCCGCACGGCGAACACTGCCAAGTCCACAGTAAAAGTAACATATGCACTAACTGTGCAGTGGACCATATCTGATAACTCAAAATAAGCTTCCTCTAGCCGAACCCAGTCTCCGAACACTGATGACCCATCAGAACCCAGTACTTCTCCTTGCCTCCTCTCCTCGTCAGGGGGATGATGTTGTTGAGCCAAAACTTGCACACCTTCAATTGCCTGCTGACGTCGCACTTGTAGTGGAATAGGTCTTCTTCTTTCTTCTTCTCTCGGGAGGTAAACTGGTATTTCTTGCTGCGCCATAACTCGAAGATATTCACTGGCTTCATGGCGTGGCACACGCAATGGCCACGCCCTTTTTTCCTCTTCTTCCTGGAGGGAAACTGGTAGATCTGGTGGCGCTAAAGCTTGGAGGAAGCCGTTTTCCTGCAATGAACCTGGCAAGTGTATTGGTTTTTTCTCTTCATCTTCTGGGGGCCGATAGCGGGGGAAAGCGTTTTCTTCCTGAGGTTCATTTGCCTGTTGCGGTTCGTCCGCTTCTGGTTGCATCTGCTGCTGGTTAAACTGCGTCACAAGATTCATGACACGTAGAACAGTTGCATCCATGAACTCCAAAACTTCTCTTTGGACACGTTGATCATCTAAAGCGACGTTCTTTATGGAGTGTTCAGCAATGTCTTGTACACGAGCAGCCGCTGAGCAGCAGGTAGAACTGAGACCGACGGACGAACGACCAAAAGATGACACCATGGGCGCATTTTGCTCGTCCATGACGTCATTGTCAACGCGATAGTCTATCAAAATTAACAAAAAATGAAAGAATAAATGATAGTTCAAGAATCTTATCATAATTGCTAGGGCTTTGGGGATAAGTTACTTCATTTTTCCTAGTTATTCGAGTGTTTTGTCAAATTACTGTCATCCTACTTAACTCTTTTACAAAATAAAATCTATTACTTAAGACAAGAGCTTAGTAAATTCTTGATAATACTATACGTTAACATTATCTAGATTTCTTTTCGAAGTAATTGACAGAAATTAGTAATTTCTAACAAATATTTTATTAGGATCTGAAAGTAAATGAAATAAAGAACACTTTGGTAAAACAAGTCTCTTTAATTAAGAACTTGAAGTATTATACGATAAATAAATCATCGTCGCCGTGAGATGATGGGAAAAGCTGACGTTTTGAGCGTTAGCCCGAAAATGCTCAGACAAAGGGCTAACGCTCGAAACATCAGCTTTTCCCATCATCTCACGGCGACGATAATTTATTTATCATATAGTACTTCAAGTTTATAGTACTCGCCTACGCATTCAATAGTTTTTTTAAAAAATATATACCTAAACTTTTTAATTAAGCTTACAAAGATCTTACCATCTTCATTGCTTTCTTTTGTGTCAGTTTTCTCATTCATTTTTTGTTTGGTGCACTCCCAACTGCACGAACAGAACCAAAATGTTCTGTTAGTTGACAAAACTATTCTGAGTTTATTCTGACTCTGAGTTTATTCATGTTAAACAATGATCACTAATATCGATCGTTAGGGCTGGACTGTAATAAAATGATTAATTCGACAACAACAACGGGAATATAATAAAATCTGAGTGTTGAATCACTAAAACCCAAGAATCGCTTTCGCTAAATTTTATCAGTTAGTTCAATTCCCTGCTGAGGCAGGGTTGTACGAGTATTGGACACGATATCTCTACTGAAACCTGACTGCTCTCTGTGAACATCAGTTTGTTCTTGTTAGGTGTTTATATAAATTTACTGCCCTAGTCGAAAATTCGCGGTCAACAAATTTCCACGAAAAAAACTTCCTGCTAAAAATATTTTTGTTTAATAACGTTCGTCGTTTTTCTTCTTTTGAAAAACATGCGCCAGTATTTTCTCTACACAACACAGCTAGAATCTTTTGCCTATTGCTGATCAAAGTTATAACTAAAGGAGTTGTCTTTCAGAGATACGTATATAACAAGTTCCGAAAAAAAAAGAGAAAAAAGCGTAACTAATTATTTAATATCTAGTTTGAGCAAAAAGTTTGATTTTTTTGCCGCAGCTTCATCGATTTTCAGCAAAATTTCAATGGGTTTAGGCAGTAAATTTTAAGGGTATTTATTTACAGAGTTTCACAGTAATAATATTATAACTATTTCGATGTGACAATGTGCACAAAGTGTTTTTACAGCTTATGAAACGATATCCTCGAACTGTCATCAGACAAAACTACGATCTCGAAAATTGTCGAACCGCAAAAATAAGTTCGCGTCAGAAAGTTCAGGTTGTCACAATCCGAAAAATTTCTTCCCGCCAAATTTTCTCCTTGCACGGTGTTTCTAAGCTCTTCTAAGAAAATGTTCCTTTAAATAGTATTTAAAGTGCTTCTTTAAGCGAGTGCACATCAAACTATTGTTAGTACGGAACGCATTCTAACTAATAGTATAAGGGAAAAAGATTCGTTAGTTTCGTTTTTGCTTTTGATAAGTTCCTTTCAAAAAACACTTTCATACCTTTGGTCGCACTCCTTGTAAATCAGAAGTCCAAGGAAGAGCAAAAACTTTGTTCCGAGAGCGACAATGAGAAGATCAAGTACCATACTTGTTTCACACATAGATCTTCCGGTTTGTGGAACACCAAGTTTTTCTAGTTGAAATACTTCATCTGTCAAAATCACAATGACAAGCTTAAGTAATTTGTTTGTTTAGGTAAAGCAGAAAGTGAGCGCTTCAGACTCATAAAAGATGAAGAAAATATGTTTTAACTCACTTTTGTCGGCAGTTAAAGGCAGATTGTACGTCAACATGCTTGCGCTAAACGCAACAAACAATATTAGACACATTTTCGACTCACAACTCAAGAATGAAACTTTTTCACTTCTCCGAGCTCTTCTTACAATCAACTCAAAATGGAGGAGTTTCGCTTGCTTTTTATAAGAGAGCTCGTGACATCACAATGCAGTGCGTCTTTAGCAACCAATCACAGAACACTTCTTTATAAATTTTTGAGCTCGCGCGCACGCGCATTTTGGTGAAAAAAAAATAGAAAAATACGTTGAAAAATATCTGTCAACATAATATTAATCATTGATTTTTAACTCTTTTTGTTGTAATTTTGGCCTTAAAACTTGGTTCTGATAATGTAGAAAAATTCTGCACGAAGGCGATTTTAGTTTTTTCTACCATGTCTGGTTTTCTACAACTTATGCAGGGAAAATGCTTCGGGGAATTACGCCGATTGTCGCATTATGTCGGCGATAGTCTGTTTGATTGTTTGTCGCGCATTTGGTTTGACCAATCGTTTTGATTGGCTGTTTTGTTTGAGTTGACGATTCTCGGGAGAATTGAAATTTTGATCGAATCATAAAGAAATTTCGCTCGCATTAGTTTGGCGTTTGTTGTAAAGTTATAATTATCATAAATCAACTGAATAAAAACACATTCTTTTCATGGTTTTACGGACAAACTATTAAGGCCATGCAAGATGTTGTGGGAAATCTTTAAAAAATTGTTAGCTTCGCAGTCTTCGGCTATCTCCCAACATTCCGCGTGGCTTATTAAGCCAGTGAACACATAGAGAAATAATGAAGGCTCTGTAATCATTCTAACATCAACATTTTAAAGTTATTAATTGTCCCACTGAGATACAAGTTCTTATTTACGATTGAAGAAAAATATCATTACAGTCAGTGTTTTAATTTCTTAGATCAATAAAGCGTGTTTATTAAAGTTATTATACCTTTTAATAAATAACTACAAAGCTATATTTCTATTTTATTTTTAAAGTTGTTAAAAATTGAATTGGAGGGGGGAGGGGGGCGGCCCGTTCGGAATCTAAAACTACCGTGACTCCGTGAGCAAAGACCACGCTTCTGGAGACAATCAAAAATTAGAAAATAGTTAAGGAGAATTTTTTGTTTTATCAGCGTTCTAAAATATTTTTTTTTATTTCTTGGACCAAGTACTCAAATGTTTGTATAGGTAATCACACGACTTCGAGTTCAATTTGCAAATAGTTTGTGTCTGCTCTCAACCAGCCAGAATCGAGAAGTTTTGTTGCGCATATTATCATAAAAGAATACTCAAATAGTTCCTGGTTATTGTCAGTGTCTAATCATGTTATGGATGCTCGCGGTCAAGTTGGGAAAGCACAAGAGAAGCGTTTGAGTATTCAAGCAGCTACGGCTACCAGATAAAAAACAAAAAATAAAGAACGAACAGTTTTATTACGTTTTTGGTACAAAATTCAAATTTTCCGTACAAAAAAGAAATTCGGTTGGCGGTCAAGTGTCATGACGGAAGCGTGGGTTACCTGTGCTTATGTTCTCGTCTGTCAGCGAACTGCGCCGGAGTTTGAAAGCGCAATGAGATTACTACGCATCTACTCGTACATAAAACCGCTGAAGGAATAAAGTCCACCACGTTGCTGACGATGACTTTTTCAAGTGGACAAAGATTTTGACTTTTAATCAGTTCATAATCAGAATGAACCACAATGAACAAAATGGATCGATACCGAAATCCGACAAGATCTTGGGTTGGTCAGCATATCTTATTGCTTTACGGCCGTGGTCGTTTTCTGCCTCGATGATGCCAGTCCTTCTTGGCGCGCTTCTGTGTTGGAAGACGACCGGCATTTTCAACGTGTTCATTCTGATTTTGACAGCTGTGGCCGTCTTGGGTGTACATGCTGCGGGAAACCTGGTGAATACATATTATGACTACATGAAAGGGGTTGATAGTAAAGTGTCTGATGACAGAACTTTAGTCGATCATATTTTGTCGCCAGAGCAAGTTGTTCGCCTCGGTGGAATTTTGTACACAGTTGGCGCCGTGTCTCTTGTGTTTTTGGTTGCCCTTTCACCAGCAAAGATGGAACATTTAGCATTACTTTTCTTCGGTGGACTATCAGGATCTTTTCTTTACACTGGAGGTATTGGCTTGAAGTATTATGCGCTTGGAGACCTTGTCATTCTGATTACATTCGGTCCGCTGTCCGTACTGTTCTCGTACCTCGTACAATGTGGACAGTTTCAAATACAGTCACTGCTGTATGCCATACCGCTCGCTTTACACACGGAGGCTATTTTACATAGTAATAACACCAGAGATATTCAAACGGATCAGAGGGTAGGAGTCTTAACTCTAGCGACACTGATTGGTCGACAAATCTCGTATGCACTTTACTGTTTACTGTTGTTCACCCCTTATATTCTATGCACAGTGCTGTCGGTGAACGTGTCCATGAGATTTCTCATTCCTCTTCTAACTGTTGGGTTGGCCTTTCAGCTTGAGCGAGACTTCCGTAATGGAAAGTTACGATTATTGCCAAAGAAAACAGCAAAGTTAAACTTATTGTTTGGGATGCTGTACTTGGCCAGTTGCACAATCTGTCCAAGGTTACCTGGTTTAGCAAAAACATGAAGAAGACACACTTAGATAAGTTCTAATTGAACCCCTTGGGGCAGAGGTTATGGCTTAACTGCAGAATACCCAGCCTCTATGGTAATTTATTACTGCACATTCCTCGTTCTATAAAAATAGATGTGTATTACAATCAAGAAGAAAAGATTCTACTAGGTGGCAGGGTATTCTGAAGTTGCCCTGAGATTATAAAAAAGGCCATCAATATATTATAACTGTAATACTATATATATTGCAGAATACAGGGCCACCTATCACCATCTATTTTTTTGATTTTAATGTACACCAGTCTTTAAAGAACAAGGAATGTTCACAATAAATTATACCATGATGACCCTGTATTCTGAAATTAAGCAAAGTTGCAAAACTCAAATATAGCAAATGTCAAGTTTTCTGGAATTCAGTGCTTCCATGATTATACGGCTGGGCATACTTTCTTGACAAAGGGGTCATAAGCAAAAAGGCCTGTTAATTTATTTTATTTTTCTTTGGTGAAATTCTCTAGAAATCATACTCCAAAAGGAAGAAATGGGTAAGCAGCTATAACGATTGGTCAGTGTTTTGTGACGAATTGGTGGTGGGGGTTGACAAATTTTTCATAAATGGTGGTGATTTTAAAATTATTTTGTCTACAATAAAATTAGCCCTACTAACCTCATTTAGGATAACATATTCTTTTGAAAGCCTAACTCAAAATGAAGTTAGTAGGGCTAATTTGAATGTAGACAAAAGAATATTTAGATTGCCACAATTTATAAATAGGGTCTAAGGTTAGGTGACTTACTGTACCTTGATTGCAAACACCAGCATGTGATTAAGGGAATATTAGTGCAGATGATAGTTAATTAAGAGAGAGATAATCCAGGAAACAATGTACATGGGTTTGAACTGGGCAAGTACATGTCATTGAATAGTTTTCATCTCAATGTAAGAGAAACAATAGGCTTGCCTAATTAACCCAAAACATGATACACTGAATGTCTGATCACTCATTATTTTACACCCAGTATGACCTGGCAATATTTTTAAATAAAAGCCAACTTCTGTGTTACCAAAGAGCAGTGACATTGTCATACTCTTGAGCTATTCGAAAAACAGACAGCATTACTGCAGCCTAAAGTTGAACTTTGCATGTTTTACATAGTTTTTTAAAGCTCTACATTTGCTTTTTAGAAACAGCTACTTGAAAGTTTTGATTTAATATTTTCTTACACTTAATAGTTTGTTCTGTTAATGGTTTATTCGCCCCACATTTCAAGTGAAAGAATGTGATCCTTTGGGTTTTAACAATTCTATGGGCTAAGAATTTTTACGCTAACATTTTTTCCTCATTTCAAACATGTTTTCCATCACAACCAGGCATTGAATCACAAAGCAGTGTTGACAGCCTTATTCCCAGCAAGTTTTTTAACATCTAAATTCTCCTTACATTACTCTTACAAAATGGATCTTTTTGTAAGAAGAAAATATAATTTGGTCAAACAGCAACTTTCTGATATTGACAAGCAAAAAAGTTCTCTTTAACTGGTAACATGAAAATGGGTTTTGGGAGAATATATAGCAATATGCCAAAATTATTGCATATTTAATTTGGGGGAGGGCATTTCTGTGACATAGTCATAGTAATGATACAAGCAAGTTTATCCTTCAGCCCAGGTGAGTTTGTCCACACCTAAATTCTCTATGTAGTTCAAACAAAATGCTACATTTGGTAAAAAGAAATTGGGAATCAATCAAACTCAGTAAATAAGTACCAAAAGTGAACAAAAATGCTCTCAACCATTTTCAGTTAAAAGTATAGGTTCTGGTTGGCAGAATTTAGCAATGTATCATTTGGGCAGAAAGGTTTAAATTCCAAGGTGCAAATTTTAAAGTTTAAAGTGCATTTAAAAGAATCACCAATGTGAGTTTAGTACTTTTGTTGATGTTACACTGAAGAAAAAGTTAAAAACCACATGGAGATTTGTGATACCTGACCAATTTTATTTCTTCTATTATTTCATCAGTTGTTACATTGTTAACTTTGACTAACTTAATCATAAAAATTATGGCAGTGTGCAGAAAACCAGTCAAGGGCTGAAACAATTGAATAGCCCACAAATTGCCATGAATCATAATTTTCAACCTTGCTGCTACTGCAGATTGAGCCTTGGTCACACTCTTTACATTAAAGCTCTGATCCCTTGACCCTAACCAAATACTCCCACTCACAATGACTGAATTCTGAGACACAAGGCCTTTACAAACATGATGACAAAGTAACTATGTATACCACTGATATCAGCTGTAGCTACAAAAAGATCTGGAACTCTAAGAGAAAACTAGTTTTGATAAAAAGTCATGTCCGAATACAAACAGGACTGACTTTCACTACTTTTAAGTCATGTAAGTGTGCCACATTTGGTTGCATAATTAATCTCTTTGATTTTTCCCAATTTTATTTTTTAAAGCAACAAATATCACATTTTGAAGTTTTGTAGTTGTAAGTTTTCATATAATATTAATTTTTGCAATTTTCACACAATAATGAAGTCAAAGTTTTAATTAAAGTAGTTTAAGCTGCTGTTTAGCCATTCTTTGTTTCCTTTTCTAAACAGAAATTGTAAATTCATTATTGAAAAGACTGTTAGGGAGCAGTAATAACAAAGTATTGAATTATCTAGAAATGTTCCATTTGTACAATGTACATGTCTATTATTATAAATTTATCTATATAATTCTAGTATAATAGCATATTATCCTAGTTTTACCACATCAGCTTTTGGATGCCTCTTCTTCACTTTATAGTGAACTGAGTTATCTGTATGTTAACATTATACTGGCCCTTTGAGAAGGTTCTGTGCTGTGTTCTCATTGGAAGAACTGGATAAAGCAATCAGAAACCCAGACAAGCACACTGATTTCAGAAAATACTTGCCTTTTCACAGTCTTCAATGAGTTTTAGATAAACTTAGTGTATGGATTGTAAAAATTTGCTATAAAGGTTTACAGGTGCTTGCATGCTTGTTGTAGTATTAACTTGTATAAAATGCTTTATTATTAAGAAAACAGTATTCAAGGCAATCCATGCAGATCATTCTTTGTGTACAGTTCTTCTGTGTCATTATAAACCAGATCAATTGCTTCAACGACGTCGACTAACATCTTTACTGCCTCCTCTCTGTCACTTGTATCTGGAGCAACTTTCTTAATGAGATCTCCAACACTAGGGAGGGCATACATTGCCCAGACTGCAGCCTTCCTAATCAACCATGGATGGAAATTAGCCAACGTTTGCTTATAAGCTTCTGAAGCAAGAGTCCCCGATCCGTCCGCATCTGTTGCCGCTGAGAGTTTTCTCATAAACAACGATGTGAAAGCTAGCGCCCGATGAAGGCGAAGAAGTGTTCTAGATCCTGACAACGGCTTCGTGTTTGCTGAAGTTAAATTATTGGCAATTTCAAATGCAAACATTGACTGCACGGTTTTATATTCAAACCCTTTCTCTGCTCTGCTGTGATGTTGTAATATCCCAATCTTGTCTCGAACGTCCGACGTTATGAAGCCAAATACGGTCCCTAACATATCAAAGAAGATGCAAAGTTCGTCATATCCGCGTACATACTCATCGATTACCAAGCTACCATCCTCCAAACGAGCTTTTTGGAAGGAATCGAGCACTATCTTCAGCTGGAATTTCCTTTCCGTCATCTTTGTGAAATGATTGGAAAAAATAAAAATTATGTCTCCATCAAAGTCAGTAGTTGGAAAATATTCCCGGAAGGACACCGGTCGGCTGCGCTTAATTTTGTTTGCTTAGCCGCTGCCGCCCGCAAGCATTTCAAAATGGCGGACAACACGAACTCGTGTTGTGGTTTCTAACTTTCTAGAGATTTTCTCAGCTTCAGTATTTACTAAGTAGCTAAAGATGCCAGAAATAAAAGTCGTCCCACTAGGTAAGTGTTTTGGTTTACTTGAACGAGGTGTTGCTTAATGTTTATGTTTCGTTTGCTGATCATAAAATTATTGAAACATCCTCACGACGCAAGTCCATGAATCTACTGATACAGTGCTTCTTTTCCATGCATTCTGTGGAAAATTTCTTACGATGAAAAGGTGCTGGCCAAGGTAAGTACCTTAAAAGTTTCGTGTAACAAAAGTATTCGGGGCTTGATTAGTATTTATAAGAATTGTGAAGACTGAAGGAAAGACTTCGTAATCTGGAACCTCTATAATGAAAAATTACAAATAAAAAATAAGAAAAGCTGACAAACAATGAATAACTTTAAAACGACTATATTTCGACCGGCCACTACCGGTCTTCTTCAGGTCTTTAAAAGGATTAATTACATTACAATACCGTATGTAATATGTATTACAAAGTGAAATATGATACGGTGTATGACGTAAAAAACGGTTGAAAAGCACTGGTAGTGAAAATGAAAACAAAAAGTGTACAAGGTAAATAAAAAA
>JAOBRD020238929.1:0-24746 GCA_027575215.2 Hydrozoanthus sils
CAAAAAGCGGGAGATTCGAGCCGTTATGCGGGAGACCGGGAGAAAGGGTTGAAAATCTTGAGACTCCCGCCAAATGCTAGAGAGTTGACAGCTATGTCAGTTTATATCAAAAATTGTAATTAAACCTAAGCAAAACTGATCATTCTCAAAAGAACCCTAGAGATGAAAGACGCAAAACTTAAAAGTCCAGCAATTGCTCAAATAGAAAATTTAGAAACTTTGAAGACCCAGGAATTAAGACTTTGAAGTCACTCAATTACTAATCTAACATGCTTACACTATATTTCGAAGAACCTCGGCTCAGCTCAGAGACAGAGACGAGGTTAAAAATATCGATTCGTATTTTCCATCTAACGGCCATTGCATGTAGTATAGTGTAGTAATACATTACATTAGATTAGTTTGATGACTTTGATGTTGGATGAAATACATTTGGAAGTTTCCGCACTGTAACTAAAAATTTACTCTAACACTTTGATTTTTGTAGTTTCCCGCACCTTTTAAATGACGTCATGGAAGTTGGACGAGGAATAAGATGGACCAAAAAAGACTGGCCCTAGGGTATCAACCATCAAAAAACGGCGGACTGGATGGATATGTTTCTAAAGTAACTTCTGATTTAACGCTCAACGAGCACTGTATAACACGTTAAATGACGATCAACTAAATATAATAGCTATTGTAAAGGATTTTATTCGACAATGTCTCGCTCGAATTCGACTTCTGAGCATTACAAAGTGACATTAACAAGACTGAACTCAAAAAGCCAAGAAGAGGAACTTCTCGAACTATGTAACTTAAGTGGAGTTACACTGGACCCTGATGTTTTTAAAATCATGATGGACTTGATAAAAATGAACGTCCAGCCAACCGCTTTGGTTCAAGTGCTAAAAAAAATAACCACCTCATCCAAAGGTCTTCGAACAGACACCAGTCGAAACTCTGTAGGCGATGATGTTACACCTAAAGCAAGTTCATCGAAACAAGACAAAAGCGGAGCTGTCGAAAAGCCGGAAAGACGTGAAAGATCGCAAGCACTGACAAGGAAGTAAAGTCTCATTAGTACATTGTCGAGGAAATGTTGCCTACTCACAGAAAAAGGAGGACTGTTAAAGTTTGCTAGTTGGTATCGGCCATCGTACAATATCGTCGGAATACTGTGACTGAGAGCAGTGGTGATGCCCTTTGTAATATTTTGCTTGGAAAACTGCTACATATGAATATAATGTAAATATTCTTAATATATCATTAAGTCTAAAGATTTTTGAAATACTTAAAGAGGCCTTTTCACACTAGCATCGTAAGTAGGTCCAAAGTAGGCCCACGTCATACTTTGACCCTACTTTGTGTGTGAATGTAGTCAAAGTAGGCCTAAAGTTTGATACTTTAAAGTAGGTATCATCAAAAGAGCCGCATCCTACTTTAAAGACTGATTGAGCCAGTCTTACAATCCTACTTTGGCACCTCCAGATCAGATAAGCAAAAAAAGCCTGTCAGCTTTTGATTATTTATGAAATTGGATAACCACTACATGGTAGAATAGTTTTTCGTGCGGTTCATATCAGTTTTGGCATGCAGGTAATTGGAATTTGGTGCATTACACTAGTAGGTTAATGTTTCTCGACTGATTTTAAAGTGTCCCGGCCAAGTGTTCGATCCGCTAAAAGAAAATCAAACCAGTTTTGAAGCCTAGGCTAAGCCCAAGCTCTGCATTGCTGGTGATTAAGACAGCTTTGGAGCTGCATTGCTTTGCTCGAAAGGTTTCATTCAATAAAGATTGATAGCCATTTAGCACTGAAGAAACTTAAAGATCTCTGCCATAGCAGTAAGAATAAAAAGAGCCATGCAACAAACGCTATTTGAACTTAGAAATGGGGTAGCATTTTCTGGAAGCTCGTATAAAATATAAGCAACAACAACAGCAAAGAGTGACGAAACCCTGTGACATTGTATCAGTTATAATAAATTGTGGAAATTTTGAGAATTTGGAATAGTAATTTGACTGACAAGTAATCACTAGTAAGTAACATACTTTAATTACAAGTGTGAATAGATTTTTGTAAAACAAACATCAGGTTCAAAAGTAGGATGGAGAGAACAACCTACTTTAGACCTGCTTTCGATTCTAGTGTGAAAAGGCCTAATGACGCCCAAATGTAGCTTCAACAAATACATCTGCATTTTTTGTGCACAATTTTCTATTAGGCCTGATTGTACTTTGTATTAAAAGCCTTGTGTTAAAACTTTCAAGATATTTTTTGTATTTTTAAGCTGCTGCAAGTGCAAATGTAATATATCAGTTTGTTTAAAGTGCTGCCGAAGTGAAATCTTCAACTAATTAGTAAATAAACCCCTTGTGGCGGCTGGTATATTGGAGGATAATGTCCGCGGCTGATAGATTGTCCGAAAAATGAACAGTTGGTCGAGAAGCGAAGCTTTGAGGGCAACTGAGAAATTCTGAGGACAATCTACCAGCCAAGGACATTATCCTCCGATATACCAGTGAACCAAAAAGGGGTTTATTTATTTTATAACCCTCCCAATAATTTTTTCTTTGAAAAGACTTTGTGTACAATTGCGATGATAAATATTTCTTTCTTCTCCACACTAATTGAAGTTGGGTGGAATGTAAACTGTCAGTTTTAAGCTTAAGATATTTTACAGAACTTTAGAGACTTGATAGGTTATATAACTTTAGCTTTAGTTTGTTATTGAAACTGTTGTTTAGCGAAAACTGACTTTTTTTACCTTCAAACACGTTTACATCATACTTTGTCAACTTTTTTTGCGTTGTCTTGCACTGCCTTTAAAATCAGGCATTTTCAAAAAAACTTCGTTGTTAGACTTGGCAAAACTTGTCTATCAATTCAAACTTGTTCAAAATTTGAAAACAAATGTTTGTTGTCTTGATTAAAAATGGCCGACAAAATCGCAGGGCAGTTATCAAATTAGAAGGGGTATATTCGCTGATAACCTACTTCCGATTGTACCACATGACGCATTTTATCCAATGAGGTTGCACGGTGGGTGGGTTATAATTTAAAATATCTAAAATTAAAGTTTGTCCCATGTAATGTCCACTTAGACACTTGTTGCCAGTTTTTGAAATACATTTTGTGGAGAATTTATGAAGACAAATGCCTTTCTTAGTGCCAAAGCTGCAGAACTTTTTAATCTCATTAGAAATGTGTGATGTCACATGATTTGAAAGGTGGGAGATTAATTTCACTTTCCTGGTAAAATTCATATCATCACAGTGAACTTTGGTTGGCTGGTGTACCAGTGTTTGTGTGCAAAAAAACTCACTAATTTGCTGTAAATGCATTTTTGAGTCCTTTCAAACCGTGTGATGTCATAAATGGTTATCATTTGTTTTGAACTTTATTCACACTGAATTTGTGAACTATCTTGAAAGTTTATTTTGAGCACTTAAAAATGGTCACTGGAGCACTTTTTAATTCTTTTAAAAAGCTTTCATAGCTATAACAACAACTTGATAGCTTCAGTAGTACTGGAAAGAGTGAAAATGATGTTCTTGTAGAAAGCAGGGCTGGTGGAAGCTCTTAGTGATTGGGGGGGGGGGGGTCTGGGGTATTTGAGCGAGTGCTGATGACATGAACCTCTGGGGGACATGCATTGCTGGCAAACTATTCTTGCTGAAATGCTAATTCTGTGTCTTCTGGGAATGTTTAGAAAAGTGTTTGGTAGGCCAGGTCTTATAATTTTTGGCCATGGTTGCCAATATTATTTCCAGACATTAAATATTGATGAATGTGAACAAAAATAAAAAAATGAAAATTGTACTTTGTATTATAATTTGGGGGTGCCCTCCTTCCTCCCCTAACCCCCAACCCCAATGATGATGAGCACTGGCCATGGCAAGGGGGGTTATTTATGTTTACATTTGTCTGGTGTCAAAACAGAGTGTTGCAATGACAGTTTCCTTCAGATGTTGAAGGAAAGTTTTCATGCAGATGCAGTACACAATTTCAAGTGCAGCCTTGCCACTGGAAATGGGGAAGAACCTGAGTTTTGCTGATCCACAGGAAAAAGAGAAAAAATTTACTTGGTGGGATTTAAAACTGTATATTGCAGTTATATATTTGCCACTGTAACACTGACAAGTTTGTCTCTTTTAATCATTTTTTTCGATATAAGAGGCACTTTTAAACATCAAGAGTACACTAACATTTTTTGTTAAGATTTTAATCTTGAATATTGTATTTCTAGCATTCTGATTGGTTCACTCGATCTTGGTTATAGCTCATATACCAAATTGACCATATACAGAAACAGTAGTGAAAATGAATATTGTCATTTACCAAGCTTGGATTGCAGTCAAAAATTTTTAAAATCAGTTTCTGGAAATTTGAATCTTCTTCATATTTCTAGACTGCAAAACAGTCCTTTCTTTCGCTGGGAGATCGAAAGTCCAAGTGTGTTCATCAAATGGGAGACTGGGAAGAAGAAATGGATGGGCGGACAGCAGCAAAAATCGCCCCATTCCTTTTTGCTCCTGTCTGCACGTCCATTTCCTCTTCCAAGTTTCTCATTTGACAAACACGCTTGGATTTTTGATCTCCCAGTGAAAGAAGGGACTGTTTTGCAGTCTATTAAATTTCCAGAAACTGATTTAAATTTTTTTTGACAGATTATGTAGTGTTGTTAGTGTTGCAAAGCTAGGTAATGTTAACAAACAAATCTTTCAAATTGACACCATCCAGACCTGAAACAATGAAACCTTTGTCTTAAACCACCCATTGAAACAACAGTTGACTCATTAATAACAATTAATGACTGAAATCCTTTTGAATACTACAAATTTTAGTTGTTATTTTAAAGTATTGATAGGTTTGTAAAACTCAAATTTTAATAAAACATTATTCCATTTACATTTGTTAGATGTGTCATGATTTATTGCCAATCCAATGCTACATGCCACTGGCTATTTACGATCTCATATCCAGAATGTGCCCCAGCAGTAACAATTGTCTAATAACTGACACTGTATGGTTAATACCCCTACTCACTGGTCTAATATACAAACAGAATGTTTGCATCAAGTTCTTGTACTGCAAAACCAATGAATCACAGAGCTTCCAATTCTAAAGTACGTAAAACTAATGCTTTGATAACATTTCAGTTTGGCTCAAGTTCATTTACATGATAAAGAAGATGTATGAAATATATTATAATGTAAATAAAGCTGGCTTCAAAATAATTGCATTCATGCAACAGGTCTGCTGTAAATAGCACTGGACACACACACAGTCTCTTGGCCTGATACTCAAGGTCTTTTTTGTGGTTCTACAAGTCTTCAAAATAATTATAGTTTAAGCCAAGCAGTTAGTGGGTTAATCAAAGATGTTTCTTCCTTGAAAATATTAACTGTTTGCAGAAACATGATTGAATGTTTGTAATACTTGTATACAAAACCATAATATGAGGGTGAGTTTCATATACAGTTAGAGGTCTAAAACTGCAGGAATTAAGTTTGAGCAGCAAGGAATTGGAACACTGCAAACACTTTTGATTTTAATCATGTATTCAATAGACATTCTTGGCAACTGTCTAAGAGCTGTCAAGTACCTTCGCTGTCTCTAAGGATCAGTTTGCACAGCAACAAATAGGAACATTGCACACACTTTCTGGCTTTAAATATGAGGATCAACTTTGCACAGCAACAAATTGTAACACTGCACATACTTTTTGGCATTAAATATGAGGATCAACTTTGTAACTAGAGTAACATAGTGCTTAACTTGCATTTTTTGAAGTTCTTGGTAACTGAGTAAATACTGTTAAGTACAGTCTATGGATGTTGTCAAGTACCTTCATCGTTTTTGAGAATTGACTTTGCACATCATCATATCCAAACACTTCACACACTTTCTGGTTTTAATTAGGGTGACACAGTGTTTGACTTGTGCATAAAATTTAGACGTTTTTGGTAACTGCATGTGTCTGTAAATGCTGTCAAGTACGTTCATTGTTTTTGAGAATCGACTTTGCACAGAAACAAATAGAAACACTGCACACACTTTCTGGTTATATTAAGCTGATAAGGTATCACAGTGCTTAACTTCAGCATATTTTGAAGCTCTTGGCAATTGTGTCAATGCTTGATTGGTGTTAATTGTCTCCTGTTTGTACACTCACGTTGGAGCCAAATAATTGAAGGTTGAGGAGCTGTTAGAGTTCCTGGCCACTCAACTTGACCCATCAGTCGAAGAACTCACCATTGTCAAGATGATGTCACAGAAGAACATTCAGTGAGTTCATGTTTGCTGAATTTATTACAAATCCATATCATCATCCAGACTAAATGAATCATCTTCATTATTTGCTGCTGTGCCAATGGTAAAGGACCTAAAATTTAAATAAAGATAGTTTAAAATATAAAGTTCTACAAAACTAATTTACAACTAATTTGTAAATAAAAAAAACACTTAACTGTTTGTCTCATGACTACATACTGTAAATGCTTTAATAGGTCCCCAGGGGCATATATATTTTTAGACCTTCCAGACCGGGGGTCTATTACAGGGGGGAGGCTTGTCTAAAATTTGTTGATAGCAAAGGAGAGAAACACAACATAAAGCCAGGATACCAAACACATTTAAGAGCAACTAATAACTCTGTGTTCTGAAGGAAACCGCTTCTCAAGTTTGAGTGATCAGAAAAAATTCTGAGTCACCGACAAGAATCAAGCCCGCAACCCTCTGATTACCGGTCAGATGCTCTACCCACTGAGCTACAGATACTCACATTGGGAGCTGAGTCACAGGATAAGTTCTTGTCTATTTCCCACTTGACACATGTCTTACACATCTGCTAGCTCGATATGCCCAATAGCCAATGCTATATGTTATTATCAAATGATTAGTTGTAGAAGTTTGCAACTTGGTGTTGTATAGAATGAATAATTCAGATCCCCATGTGAGTCTCTGTAGCTCAGTGGGTAGAGCATCTGACCAGTAATCAGAGGGTTGCAGGTTCGATTTCCGTCAGTGACTCAAACTTGAGAAGCGGTTTCCTTCATTCTATACAACACCAAGTTGCAAACTTCTACAATTAACTCTGTGTTCTTACTCAACTTAAATAGATAAAAATGTTGACTAAATATATTTTTGACATAACACATCTTATGTTTTAGCTCTATTGCCTTAATACTGGTATGGGGGGGAGCTTTTTAGAGAGGGGGGCCTGTTTAAAACTTGAAGCTCCAAACAGGGTCTTATTAGAGAAAGGGAGCATTATGAGCATTGTGGTATGCCCACTTGTAAAAAGCAGCAGTCTGCAAACCCATGGGCACAGAATATAATTAAGCTGCAGGAAACAGTTTGACACCATCCTTGAGTATAGAGCAACCCACACTTACCCAAGATCCATGACTGGCTCTGTATTGGTTATCACTTCCTCCTCAATCTTTTCATTTTCTCTGCTATCAGTGGCATTTAGGCTTGTCTGTAACAACAAGAGTTTTTAGTACAAAATCTATAAAATTATGAAAACCATCAAATAAAAACTTTTCTAGTTTTTCAACTGCATTTCCAACAGTTTGTTGTACTTCGAAAGCGCCTATGAAGTGAAAAATGTTATTACTTCTGTTAATAGACCTTACTAAATGAGGAATAGCAGTGAAAAATTTTGTCAAATCTTTTATGGTTCTTGAAATATTAACATTTAAAGTTCTCAACCGATGACATCATGTGGGGTTCCAACAAATTTGTATTTTATTTTAATCTGCTACCAATCCATAACCTTTGGATAAATTTGAGTCAAACCTGCACTGGTGATCTATCTACCTCAAGATACATCAGCAACCCAAGTTTGGCTTAAATACATCCAACAGTTATGGATTGGCAGCAGAATTTAATAAAATGTAAATTTGTTGGAATCCCGCATGATGTCGTCAGTAGAGAACTGTTTTAAAATATTTTAAGAGAATGTTTTAAAATATTTCAAGAACCATAAAATATTTTGACAAAATTTTTTCACAGCTATTCCTCGTTTAGCAAGGTCTATCAATGGAAGTAATGGCAACCACAAGTTTTTCTTGGATAAAAAAAAACACTTGCAAAGTTATACCTGTTTGTTGTCATACACACTCAGTGGTTCTAAGTGCAGAGGAGGTTTCCATGGCACAATAGCAAAGCAGGGCTGATTACTGAGGATTGAAAAGGAACAAAATTAATCATCACTCAAGATAAACTCCACCTTCAAAAGTGTCCAATGATTAATTAACACTTGTTCTTTAGAATTCAATTGAGGTGGGTAGTGGCAGAATACATCTACTGAGTGCCGAAGGCACAAAATCCATGGTCCAAAATTGAAATAGAATAAATGTATTAGTACATAACAGAGAGGCAACTGAATTATGGAAATTTCCTTTCAAGAGAAATGTGTTTTGACAGTTTTTCAACTAAAAAATGTTGTAAATGGCGTAAAACAAACAAAATGTTTTAGGCTCTTTTAAGTATCCTGTGTTTTAATAGCAAACGTTTTCAAAATTGTGATCCAAACAGACACGAACCGACTACTTCTGTCCTCCATTATCTACTATTTCAGAGGTAAATAATGTCTCACACCTACTATTTCTAAACCAATCAAATTGTGTAAAGCTGAGCTACACCACAAAACTGATGTGCAAATGTATAACCAAAAGGGTTTGAATTCGCAACCTCTGGATCTGAGAAACTTGAGAATGGATTTTACCTGCAAAACATATATAACATACATACAACCTGTACATGTTCATATCCTTTCACTTACAAGTTCATTTATACATAAATTAGGTACTTCGAAGATTATATTGAATGATATATATATATTAATAAGTTTTCAAAAACTATAATATGTCTTATGCATAGTTATTCAATCTGTTAATTATTAACAATGGTATAAGAATTAGAAAAGTTAGAAGGGCCTTACAGTTGTTTGAATATTTCATCTGGAAGAAAAGATCCGCTCTTTGACAATGTAGCTCTGATTCCTGGAGCAAACTGAAATGTTGGGGTTGTACTGAAAAAGAAAGATAATTATTCTGACAATGTTTAAAAAAAGTTGACAACAATGTTTATGTGGAACCCTTCCTAGCCTTACTGTGTCTAAAATGTTTAATCACAAAAAGAGAATTGTTATAAAACGTTTAACAGATGTCATGTGCTTTAGTACTCAACTTCATAACAGTAACTGGCAGTCTTTATAACCTCTGTCTTGGTATAAATATAGCTTGAATGAGTCTTGGAAATTGCTAACAGATATAGCTAAATTAACTGCTGAAGTTGTCCTTTAGCAGCATAGCTGTACAAGTATAAAAAGAAATGGCTAAAAGCTTAAGAGGTAAAAATTCTTTCATAAAATCTGAGCTTTTGCTGCTCTATAGTTACACCATCAAAGATAATGGAAATTACTAATTGTTATAAGAAATGGTGCAACAAAAAACACCCAATCATTTAATGAGTCAGCTTATCAATTTGCAGGGTGATACTGAGGTGTCAATGTGATTCTTTGTGAGTAAAGTTCAAGTCAACACCTGAATAGACCCTTTCCAGTTCCAGGTACCGCTGATAAAAATACTGTTGGCACACATACTCAGGGTAAGCCTCGAACTGAAGTAAAATATTCACAAATTCCAAGGAGAAAAGGTATTGTTCACAACTCAGTGTATTGTTTTATTTTAAAATTCCGTCCCTCCACGTTGGAATAGTGAATATTTTACTTTAGTTCGAGGCTTACCCTGAGTACATGCACCGACATTCTATTTTTATCAGCAGCACCTGGAACTGGAAAAGGGTCTATTCTCCTTACATTGCTTCTTGCATCATTTTACTTTCTATTAAGCTTCATCATGCTTTTTTGGATCAGCATTTGTCCTGTACTTCTTTAGTTTAGTTTGAGAAAAGAAATATTTCAAATATCCAACATTTCTGTGATGTTTTGAAGTTGCAAAATTCTGCAGATTTAGCAAAAAAAGAACACTAAGGTAGAACATAGGTACAGTAGACCTGTTTGGAAGATCGTGGATTTGAATACTGTCAGCAAACAGAGTATTTTCTCATTATTCATATGGCAAAAATTGCCCATTTTCTTTCTAAGGTTAGTTCGTAGAAGGCCCATACTGAGATTTTTATACAGCACTTGTAGCTAGTTATTTACTCATCATCTGCTTATAAGTTTGAGTGGCCAAGCCTTGGCTGGATACATTACTAAATGTTTTAATTATTTCATTAGATTGGAGTGGTACAATTTTAACTAACTCTCCTTGGCCAGTTTGGAGATGAGCCTTACCTACTGTTGTCATCTTTATCTTCATCTTCTTCTACATCACCATTCAACTTACTTTGCCTGTTCCTTAAAAAATTGAGACCAGAGTACTGCATGAGGACAGGTTGTAATAAAAACAAATAAAAATTATGTGATGATATTCTTTTCCCCCAGTTTTATATCTATACTCCAGAATAACTTTGGTTAATGAAATTGCAAACAGTAATAATAAAAATAATTGTTAATGGAGTGTTTTGTGGAGAAACAACACAATAAGTGACTATTGATGGACTTGTCATGTCTCCCAACATTATCCCTATTATCTCTTCAAGTCACTTGTAAACTTCATTTTTGCACTAACCCCTTTGATTTATTGGTTTTCAAAGTAACAGTAGAGTTAGCCAACTTAAAGAAAGTATAAAAATTTTCAAACTTAACAAAATCATTATATTCTACACTCCTCATCATAATCATTATGAAACTTGATTGATGATTTGAGAAAATGATAACAGAAAGAAAAACTTACCTGGGTTGTTTCTTTTTAAACTTCATATAATTTACGTATAATAACAAGCCAATCGATGTCAGCAGCAGTTCTGGCTCCAGCCCAATACAAAATCATAGTTACTAACTAGTATAATAATTCAACTAGTTTACCTTAGAGCAGAAGCTCTGTGCAGTCTTAATCTTCTGTTCCTGCTAGTTTGCCCTTGTGATGATATGCTACTGTCAACAACACTTGACAAGCCATTGGAGATATAATTGTGGTCATTACTGATTCTTAGGTTGTACATCCTTGCAGCCATCTTCTCTTCTGTTATCAACTGTTTCCTTACAGGACTGATGAAAAAATTAACAGAAAATTAAACATAGGATCAATAACTTTGGTTCTAGGCAAAATAACTTACTCGAGTGAAGAAATATTGTGCCCCAAGGATCATCCATGTTTAATATTTCGATACCTTATAAATTGCTATATTTTCAGTCTGGTGAGTTCCAGTGGGGTTAGTGGCTATCATGCCTGACTAGTAACCAGGAGATATAGGTTTGAGTCCCGGCCAGGGCATTAAAGTGCCTATGAAGTGAAAAATTGTATAACCTTAGTGAATAGAACTTGCCAAATGAGGAATAGCTGTGAAAATTTTTTATCAAAATCTTTTATGGTTCTTGAGATATTAACATTTTCAACTGATGGCATCAACTAAGTTGTTGGCTGGCAGATTCTTAATTCTTTAAAATCTGCTGCAAATCCATAACCTTTGGGTGAATTTTATTCGAACTTTGACTGATGATGTATCTTGAGGTTTTCTTCAGAATAGTAACAATATTTCATCATCATGGCGATAAACTTGGTACCAGGCCCAATTTGTACAAAAACAAATTTTCTGTTATTCCAAGAACTTTCACTGAGGAAATTAAACCATGGAACCATTGAACCATGGAACTTGGTCTGTTAGAAAGGGATTTTGAAAAAGAAGAAATATATCGTTTATTTCATTAAAATAACTCTTTTGGTTGCTGAGGTATTAATTTAAGGTTTTTCAAATATGCAAAATTATCAATGTTGAGACGTCAAAGTTGGGAATGCAAAGGGAAAAGTTAAAAAAACAACTGTTATCTCTATAACATGTGTTTGTGTTTATGTTAAAGTGCAGGGTTTCAGAATCAATGATCTGGTATTTCAAGAAATATTGACTGTTTTGTAATTTTTCCCTTTGGATTCCCAACTTTGACATCACAACATTCATTGGTAGTTTGCATATTTGAAAAACCTCAATACCTCAGCAACCAAAAGAGTTATTTTAATGAAATAAACGATATTTTTTTCTTTTTCAAAATCCCTTTCTAACATACCAAGTTCCATGAAAGTGATATATACACTTTAAAACCAAATTTTTCAGATGGGTGTGTTGGAAAATGAAAAAAGATCTGTGCTCTCTTACATCTACTTAAGAAAAACTTATAAATCTTCTTAAGCAACAACTTGTAAATCTAAAACTTTACCCAAAAACATCTCTGTTGAAATCAGGGGAACCCCATCAATACAGCCACCAACAGATCAGAATAAAGTGACCATTTATTTTAACAAGATTTTTTTGATAAGAAGATGTATGGCCATTTGGTCTGTGAACCAAAGCATTATGACGTAAATGACCATACGTCACTTTTAAAACTAAAATCAAAATAAACTAAATGTGTAAAGTGTCAGTTCTTGCCTGATGGTTTATAGCAGTTGTATGGAAGCTTTGGATACATTTATGAATGCAGAAGAATAAACTTACGCTCTTTCATCATCATTTGGACCCTTCACATTCTTGCGCTTGAGGAGCTTATCATTATCACTTGCATTAACGGCAAACCCATCACTATGAAAATGCAAATTTATATTTAATTAAATATGATAAAGTCATTCTCAAAAGCCGAGTCAAAGCAACTTGAACAAATAAGAGATTAATTAGTAGATGTTTTTAATATTTTAAGTAAATCATAGAGGAAATGGAAACATCAAAGTAAGACAAAACCTAAGTTGTTTTTGTTTGTAGTTTTTCAAATATCAATGCTTGATAAAATTGAACTTATTTTTCCAGCAGTTAAAATAAGCCTTTACAGTGGGACCCGGTTAATACGGCCACCTACAGGCCAGAAAATATTGGCTGTAATAATGGGGTAACCGTATTAACAAGGTTTTTTGATAAGAAAAAGGTACAGCCATTCGGCACACCAACAAAAAGTGATTGTTATAATAAGGTGGCCATAACGTGGGGTTCCACTGTGCTGTTGAGGTACAACAATCTTTTGGCATTTGTGTTCTTTCCACCAAACCAACCAGATTTACCAGAAAAGGAAAATATTTGTTGACCAGTCAGTAATCAAACCATAATTTTATTTCCAGACACACAGAGAGTTTGATGTTTTAGAGTAGCATTTTTGGAGATTATTTAATAATTAGACCATGACTCCTGAAGGTGGAGTTTAGATGAGTCAGTAGTTGATGAAAGCGAAGGGAAGCATTGACTATTAGATTCAAAGAAAACAACAATGAGTAGTCTAATTGTTTTTGGAAGGAACCAACTAGTGTACTACCTTCGTTTTCAACGAATCTGCTGTTGTTTTCTTGTTTAAAATCACCAAAAGCTTTGCTACTTGTGTCTTTTACTAGGTAGACAGGGAGTAGGTTAGCCAACAGATTGCATCATTTGTGATAACTAGTATACACTTTAGTAAAAGCCTGAATAAAATAATAATATGAGCGACAGTTGAACAGAAAGCTAAAAAGTTAAGGCCCAACCTGGGCAAACTGTAAGTAACATACCCTCTACTGATTGGTGCTGCAATGGCAACCCCAGCAAGGTTAGATGATTGTAAGCCTGTGCTCAGGTGATGAGCTAAAGGTCTATCACCTATGTCAGCTCTTTGCCTGTGCTGTAAACTTTGCATTTCAGCTTGAGACAAACTTGGGTTGTATGAAGGTTGCAAGGAGAAACCATTTAAATTATGCTGTGATAATCCATTCAACCTGTTCGAAAACGTTCTTCGTTGTTCTTGATCTGGTGAACGAAAGTTTAATATGTGCCCTGCTAGACGACTAGTCCCATAATCAACACTGGTACTACCATTAACATTGGTGCTTGGAAGCCCATGTCTTTCAACTCCAGCATTTGACGTATCATAATCTGGCGATGTCAACTGAGCGATTAGTTCTGGCTCGTGTCTCTGTTGACTTAGCTGTGTCGCTATTTCATGTCTCTGTCTTTCTCGTTGTTCAATCTGAGCGTATGTCGAGGCCAACGCTTCGTTATTCCATGTAATTGCGCCGTAAGAAATACTGTTGTTATTGTCCACTTCAAACGTCTCATTCATTTTTTATCATATGATTTCAAAGACTCGTTGGTCGCAACGAGAAATCTAATAATCTAAAGAACTTAATGTCAGCTAAGAGCATAATCGAATTACGACTCATATAGAACCAAATGCTGTTTAGTTGAAATATGCGCTGAGGAAAGCTCGTATAACAAAATCACACACGCTTAGTCGCCATGATGTATTGTTGAAATGAATGCCATTATCTGCACGCAAGCGTGCAAAGGAACTGGTACCTAGCTACACCGCTGAATTGAGCGGTTCGTATCAGCGGGCGCAAAACCTTTTTCCTACTGGCAGCACAGGTAGCCCAAGCTTATTTACATATTAGAGAATGTAGGTATTGGGAGAATATTCCCTATATATTGGGGTGGTAGGAATGACTGTCGTATTTTTTAGGGGTTGAAATTGTCAATCCGGTATTTCTCAGGAGTCATTAAAGGAAATCCTGTGTTAAAACAAGAGCCTGATATTATTTAGGGTTGAAAAACACGAAGCTATTGGACTACCTGCAGTCCCTAGTGTTTTAGCAAACGTGCGTACGGACAAAAGTCCATTGGCAATCGTCTTAATACGCACGCGCCTTTATTTACTGCATATCGTGTTCAGTGCAAGCTTAGCGGAGACCCGCTAGTAGTTATCGTGGGAAAAGTTGGTATTTTTTAAGGTAATTTTAAATCAAAAGGTATTTTTTTATGGCTCATACATTTCGACTATTGAGCTGGGCTACCTATGGTGTCTGCGTATGCGAAGTGATATGAAGTACATGAACTTTGGTGCAGGCCTCAAAATGGTTTCCAGTTCGGACATTAAAAAACTCTTAGCGGGAGGAGTTGCTATTGCTTGTAGATTTTCATCACAGGCTGGGTTAACACTTGCAAAAAAAAACAGAGTTGTCATTGGGAAGGCTTTTCTGTGTTTCGATCAACGACACGAACCCTCCTCATTGATGTTCAATAGAATTGTATGTTCTAAATGGCGGCGAAACCCACGAAATCCGATGTCAACAAACCAGAATCAAGGTATCTTCTGATAATAGCATTTCATTTGTATGTTGAAAATTTGCAATGTAGCTGTGTTTTCTAAACTGCCCCTCACCCTGAGAAAGCCCTTTTATAGTATTAAATCAATAATTTTAATTTATATTTGCGACCAGAATTTGAAACCATACTGGAGCTTGTTGGGAGCAAACTTAACGCTAAACTTGGTAATTCTGATGAAGTTGCAACTCATATAAATGTAATGAAGGCACTAGTTGAACACAAGAATGGAAATATTGATTCCTCTGATGTGGCAGACATCTCTGAATCGTGTAAGTACTTGCCACTTGGTTAGCAATGTGTATAGTTCCCATCAGCTTGGGCCTTACAATTCATACTAAATCTATCTGATCTTGCTTTGAGAGCGTCTTTACTTATCTGCCACTGAAGCCAAGGTATGAGACATGACATACATACAGTGGTTACAGAGGTTATGGTGGGTTGGTAGATTTTTATGTATATTGAAAAGTCAATGTGTAAGGTGTGTGTCTTCATAGATGAGGGCATTGAACCCTTGGCCCATCCTCCCAACTATCTACCTAACCATCAAACTAAACAACAATTTTGGTTAAAAACTAAAAGGCCAACCGTAATTTTTGTCTGTAAACTATGGTCTGCCATGAGGGTACTGTCAACTGAGAATTTGACGCAAGTTGCTTGAACAGTTATCCTAATTTAAAAGTGCTTAAAAGCCTTCAGCAGGGTCACAAGTGTGTGTTTGTTCTAAAAATGTTTGTATGTTATCTTTTTTTTCAGTGACTGCAAAAAATTTGTACGAGCTAGGTGCAATTGTTTTTGATACATCAGGAACTGGTAAGAAACAGAGGCAGATCTTCCCAGAGGTTTCAACTAGTGTTATAGTCTACGCTCAAAATAATAATAGTGACAATGTTAATCATTTTTGTTATTATTATTATTATCTATTATTGGTACTATAATGTAAGGATGCCTCCTTAAAGTGCCTATGAAGTGAAAAAATTTGTAACCTTAGTGAATAGACCTTGCCAAATGACAAATAGCTGTGAAAGTTGTGCAACATATTACACCATAATTTCTATTCTTCTTACCATGTAAAAGAGTATACAAAGATTTGGTTTAATTTCCTTGGTGAAAGTTCTTGGGATAACAGAAAATTTGTTTTTGTACAAATGGGGCCTTGTACTGAGTTTGTTGCCATGATAGTGAAATATTGTTACTATTCTGAAGAAAAGCTCAAGATAAATCATCAGTCCAAGTTTGGATAAAATTCACCCAAAGGTTATGGATTTCCAGCAGATTTCAAAAAATTGAAAACCTGCCTGCCAACAAGTTGACGTCATCAGTTGAAAACATTAAAATGTTAATATATTGATAAAATTTTTTCACAGCTATTCCTCATTTAGCAAGGCCTATCCAATAAGGTTATAAAATTTTTCACTTCATAGCCACTTTAAATTAAAATTATCTAGGAGCAGTCACGTAGCATGTTAATTCTAAAGCACAAAATAAAAATCTGGTAATTAAATCAATAATTTATACTGAAATGATAAAATATAAGAAGCTAAAAAAACATTTTTATTTTTAATTTCATAGTAATAGGGCACTGTTGAAGCATTTCCCTTCTGAGAGGCACATATTTTGATGTTTTTGCTCTTCCTTCTGTCTTCTGTTTGCCATCCATGGGCAGCTCATTTCAAACCAATTACCTTTGGCCAAAATTTAGAGACAATTTTCATAGTATTTTTATTAATTAACAATAAAGTATAAAGATTTTTTGCAAATGACATAAATTATGAAACAAAAGAACTATATAATTTTTAATCCATTGAAGCCAGATGTTAGAGATATAATTAAACTATAAACTAAGATTATAATTACTTTAAATGAGTACATGATGTATCATATGTAATATTCTTGAATCTATGAATTTAAAATTACAGTAATTAAGACATGACTTGTAAAAGAACAAAAAGTTTTCATATTTAATGATTTTTGTCATGTAGTTGGTAACAATGCTGTGGAGCTTGCTGTTCCATTGTTCAGACTGGCTTGTATCAGGGGAAACACGGATGCCAAATACTCTTATGCACAGCTTTTGCAGGCTGGTCATGGGACAGCACCTGACCCCATTGAAGCTGCTAAGATGTTTACCGAACTTGCAGAGAAAGGACACCCATATGCACAGGTGAGTAAGAGTCAGTAAACACTATCAAGAGCTTAGAGTATTCTATTGTCATCTATTTGCCAGTTATGATCAATGTATATTATTCTGCAAATAAATCTCAATCTTTGTTTGCAACTTCTGTTATTGTTGACATTAACTATACAGTCATGTGTATGCTGTTGTTTAGGGCAACATTTTTTATATGACATTGCATTTGGAACTGATCAAGTGTAAGCACATAAATGGTCTCACATGTTTATGCTTGTTTCTTTGTAGTACACACTTGGCCAAATGTACTATCTGGGCCATGGGACAGAGCAAGATTTTAAAGCAGCATTTAGTTTGTTTGAGGTAAATAGAAATATGTTATTACTTTGCAACTGACTAATACAGTGGAAAAATATAATTGAATGACATTGTACTTCTCTTTCAAGAGGCTCACTCGATTGTCAGGCATGTATCTATAGAAGTATATAAATTTAGATTTATAGAATGAAGGAAACCGCTTCTCAAGTTCAAGTGATCAGAAAAAATTCTGAGTCACTGACGGGAATCGAACCGTAACCCTCTGATTACTGGTCAGATGCTCTACCCACTTAGCTACAGATTCACATGGGAGCCGAGTCACTAGTTAAGTTCTTGTCTATTCCTGCTGGATGTATATCTTGCATCTGCTAGCTCGATATGCCCAATAGCTATATGATATTAACAATTGATTAATGTAGAAGTTTTGCAACTTGGTGTTGTATATAGAATGAAGGAAACCGCCTCTCAAGTTTGAGTGATCAGAAATTTAGATTTGCACATGATGAGAGAGGAATTCTTGAAGTTAAACTGTAGCTTCATTCAGATTGACTTTCCTCACTGTTTGTGTCAACATGTAAGTAGCTTCTTTTCTGTTGAACATTGAAGAGACTGAAAAATCTTATTTGCTTTAATAGGTAGCCATCAATATATAGATGTTTACACACTGAGAATATTTCACCAGTAGTAAATGGTGAAAAAGGTCCCTCCTGTTGGAGTGGGAGGCTAGATTATATCAATTGGGTTTTTATCTATACACATATAAAATTCTGTTTTCTAGTTTCTGCTCAGAAAGCAGGTTCATCCAAATAACCATAACACTAGCAAAATAGGGGAACCAGATGTAAAAGAATTAGATAACTAACAAGGAAAAGGAAATGTACCATTCTCAACAGTCTTATACAAAAAGAATTAAGAAAGTTAAATTTTTGCTTGAACTAGGAGAAGAAAATAATTGAAAGAAAGTAAAATGCAAATATGAATTAAGAATGTTAGATTTGAGGCATTTCTTGTGAAAAATTACTCTGTGGTTGCTGAACTTCAATCCAGATAAGTAATATGAGATCTTTCTGTGATTGGTGGATTCCATTCCAGTAAGAGATGTAAAGTCACTCTGTGATTGGTGAATCTCACTCCAGTATGTGATTTGAGATCAATGTGATTTGTGGATTTCAATCCAGTAGGTGATGTAAGGTCACTCTGTGAGTGGCGAAATCAACTGAAGTCCAGTAGGTGATGTAAGGTCACTCTGTGTTTGGTGAATTTTAATTCAGTTAGCAATGTAAAGTTGCTCTGCATTTGGCAGATTTTAATCCAGTAAGTGATATGAGATCACTCTGTAATTGGTGGAATTCAATCCAGTGCACAGCTTTCGAAGCTAGAGTTCCCCAGTTTGATCCCGGTAACTGCATGTCTGTTTCAACTTTCTTCTGATCAGTGTACATAACTGTAGCTTTGAATACCCGTAAAACGGAGCACTGACAAAGGGACACTGTCAGCTTCCATTGATAACAGCACTCTCAGAGAGCTGAAGGAACTACTGGCATTAAGTAACGGTACCTTTACCTAAAGGGTAAAGGGCACACCATGGTCTTCCATTGGTAGCAGCACTCTCAGAGAGCGGAAGGAACTACCGACATTAAATAACTGTACCTTTACCTAAAGGGACTGTGATTGATGGATTTCAAATATCCAGTAAGTGATGCGAGTTCACTCTGGTTATTGCTTTTCTTTCAATGACTGGGATTACTTGATTTTTGAACATTTAAAATTTGACATAACAAAACTTTTATAGGTCAGTGCTTCAAATGGACTTTTCCAAGCTTTCAGCAATATTGGTAGGTAAGGGACTCCTGTTTATGTTTTTTCCTGTTGGAGATTATATCTAAAAGAAACCATTCAGGGCAGCTTTCTATTATTTATTTTTTTAGAACTGAGTGCATGACTCTAGCATGTAGGATTTAGGGAATTTTAATGCTCAAATGACAGGGATTGCATTAACACAAAAATTGTGCATCAGTTACACAAACTATTTTCAGTCATAAATCCGGTTTTATGGAACTCCTTCAAAACTTCTGGGAACTCCAAACCAGCAAGTTCAAGGAGTCCAGGGACTAAACTTGCAAAATTTTGTGCACAATCCCAAAATTATTTCATTAAGAATCGAATAATGAACTTACATTTCTGAAACTCACAGTTCATGCTGTTGAGAGCTCTGTTTTCTCTATAATTATTATTCTTTGCAGGCTTAATGTACAAGCAAGGTCAAGGCGTGGATCAGGATCTCCAAAAAGCTGTGGATTATTTTAAAAAGGGAGCTGAAAAAGGTTTGTATGTGGCATAGTTTAGCAGTTTTTGTACTTGCTACAGTTATTTGAGCTCGACAAAGTTAAATTTGACAAACAACAGTTAGTAGCACAGAGTCTGTGGGTCAATGGACATCCTTTGGTGCTAGAGGTTCCCACTTCAATCCCTGGTCATTCAATGTCTGTTTCGACTTTTTTCTGTTCAGTGTAATTGTAGCTTTGAACAACTGTTAAACTGAGTACTGATAGAGGGAGGGGGTATAGGATGCATCATTTGCTTCCAATGATACCAGCATCTCCAGAGAGCTTTAGGCATTGCCAGCATTAATCAATATTATGCCTCAACCTTAACTGGGAAAAGTGTTTTTACAATTTCAGCATCTTGGTAAATTCTCCCAACTAAGGTTTATACTTTTCATGTCATCAATTTATGTCAGTGATGCTAGCCGTGACTTGCATTTCTGGCTTGACAGAAGAAGGAAAATATTTCTCCTCAAATGTTTTGAATGATGTAAAACAAATTTTATCTTGCAAGACAGACAGAAAACTTTTAATAGTCAAAAGATTTCAACAGAGATTAGAGGAACCTGTAGTATTGACCAGTGTGAGTAGTACATGTTTAAAGAGTACAATTTTTATCATTGTTGTGTCAACAGGTGATGTGCCTGCATTGATGCACCTCGCACACTGCTTCAGTCATGGGTCAGGCACTGAACTGGACTACACCAAGTCCTTTGAGTTACACACGAGGGCTGCTGACTCAGGTTTGTTCATTGTCTTTATGCACCAGAGCAAATTACTTTCTTAGACTATCAACTTTTTAAGCTGATCAAGAACAGCTATCGTACTTTCTTGGTGACGCAGTGAAAAGTTTCAATCAAAACTATTTCCTAAATTTTGTTACCAGGCCACGCTCCTGCAGTCCATAACGTAGGAGTGCACTACTTTGCGGGACGTGGTGTGGAACTCGACATGAAAAAGGCAGCAGAATATTTTTCACAAGCAGCTCAAGCTGGATTTGAGCTTTCGCTGGTACGTATTCAAAGCGTTATAACGCTTTCTTTTTCCGTTTTAAATGGAACTTTTATGTTGCTGTTCGCTTTGTTAAAGTGCTACTAAAAATATCTAAAATTAAAGTTTGAACCATATTATTTCCACTGTGACACTTGTAACCGGTTTTAGAAAAAGATTTTGCGGAGAATTTAAGAAGACGAATGCTGGACGTTGCGCCCACAAGTCGTTTCGCCACAACCTAAAATTCGTTTCGCTAGAATCGAAAAGTCGGTTCGCCACAACTACGAAATTGTCGAACTAATAAAAAATCTACGTTTGTGCGGTGTCCAAAACATTAGCTAAAATTTTGAATAAGTGTTGCACGAATTTGTTTACTGTTACGAGATTTCGATATCTAAAGTCAAGCATAAGGATGACACCAAGTACTTCATTCACGTAACCGGCGTTGACAAGAAGAAGGAATCTTACTTATATATTAGGCCTTCACACACAATAACCGTGTAATTTTTAACCGTTGAAAAGATCGGGCGGGTAGGCGAAACGACCGTAATTCGTGGCAAGCTAACCATTCTGCCTATCTTGGTAATGGCGCGTGTGTATGTGAGAGTCGTGGAGCATACTAAGTACTACGCCGATTTTAAGTAAACTGATCGTCTAAACGACTTCTTAGTTGTGGCAAAATTTCTCGATTGTAGCGGAACGACTTTCTGGTTGTGGCGAAACGACTTCTGATTGTGGCGAAACGACTTCAAGTTGTGGCGAAACGACCTATAGTGTGACGAAACGACTTGTGGCGAAACGACTTGTGGGCGAAACGACTTCTGATTGTGCAGAAACGACTTCAAGTTGTGGCGAAACGACCTATAGTGTGAAGAAACGACTTGTGGGCGAAACATCCGGTTACCACGAAGAAAAAATGCCTATTTTAGTGCCAAAGCTGCGAAAACTTTAAACTCATTAGATATGTGTGATGTCACATGATTTGAAAGGCGGGAGATCAATCCCACTTTCCCGGTCAAATTCATATGAACTTATGATCATGGCGAAGTTTGCATTGTTAATGGCCCAGTGTTTGAGCAAAAAAACCTACTAGTGCACTGTTAACGCTAGTATAGAGCAGCTTGAAGTCCTTTCAAACCATGTGACGTCATAAATCGCCGTCGTGTGTTTTGAATTTTGTTCGCACTGAATGCACTATTTTGAAAGCTTATTTCAAGGACTTAAACGGGTCATTTAAGCACTTTTATCCATTCACAGTTGAACAGAAGTGTTGGAGAAGCCTTTAGAGCTATAAAAGAACCAATGACAAAATTACTTTAGTAACAGTTTAGATAATAATAGGGTTCAGTTTTCTCACTAATAAAGTACACAACAAAAACACAGTGAAAAAAAAATTGATTCAGTGCAATTTACTCTACGACTACAACTATGACTATGACTACAACTTCGACTACAATGCGACTACGACTTCAACCACGACTACGATTACGATTTGGAGTACAAGTACGACTTGGAGTACGACTACGACTACCGTGAATACGATTACAAATACGATTACGACTTCGACTACGTTTGCAGTGACGACCATGATTAAGACTTCAACCTCGACTACGATTATTCTTGTTAATACTTCGATGCTGGTTCTTTTCGTGCTGATTAGACACTCTTTCTATACTTGACCTGTAATTTTGTTGTGTATAATAAAAAGTAATCACACGACTTTTTTCGTTCAATTTTGAAATAACTTGCACTCGTGTGTTTTTTTAAAAAGCTTAAATTGCATTCGCACTACGGGCTCATGCAATTTTGATACTTTTTTAAAAACCCACTCGTGCAGATTATTTCCAAATTGAACTCGAAGTCGTGTGACCTATACAAACCTTTTCAAATTTAAACACTTTCGGGACCTTAAACAAAGAAATTTTTGTTTCAAACTACCAATCAAATAACAGGCGACTCATTGATAACATTAACTAAAACTCGCCTATAGATTTGCTGCACGCTTTGATTGGTCATACTTATAGAAATGTTTTGGACATAATTTGGTTTAATAATTTAATTTAGGAGATTTTACAAACTCATTAAATTGCCGGACACTCTTAGTGGTTAAAGAAAAAGGGGCTCGAAAGTCTAGCATCAATTTTCACTGCGGATTCAAATTGTACGATATCAAAAACATGAAAACATCAAGCTTTGTTTTTCGTGCAAGCCACTTAAGCTTTGCTGGGAATGATCTGGCTAAAATATTTTAAATTATCTTGAAAACGCCAGTTATGCTAAAACGTATTTTAGCTTGGGAACCGTGGTTTTAGTCTTGTGTCTTTCGTCTTCCAGATAAACCTCGGTAACATGTACTATAATGGACTGGGTGTGGAAAAGGACTGGGGCAAAGCAAAGGAATTGTACTGCAAAGCAGCACCAAATAACCAACAGGCTCAGTTATTGCTGCAGGAACTACAAGACGAAATGGAAAAACAAACAAAAACCTGATGAGAAAACAGTGGGGTTGGTGAATACCTTTGATCTTCAAGTTATGAAACCGACCGTAACATTGAACAAATATAGGGCTTTGTACAGCTCAAGGAAAACCAGGATGTATTTGAAGCTCGAGTTATTTGGTTCCTGTGCCTAAAGCTAGTTGAAGGTCCTGGGACGAGGATGAACTATGCTTTAAGCTAAAGTTTTGTATCACAGTAACGTAATTTCAACTCTTGCCGAGATGTATTTTCTAACGGGCTAACAAAAAGGACAACACCTTCGTGATTACAATTCGGTGTTGTCCGAGTTATTGTTTCAATCTGCCATGTCGTGGTTTGAGCAGAGTTTGGAGTGTCCATTATCTCTTTTCCACCATAATCTTGTTCCCCTCTCAACCGTTTTTGTTCAATATTGGAAAATGAGGCGTTCCCCAAGCTGTTATCTCCATGGTTACAAGTTGCCGTTGAAGTGTTGACACTGCGAAAGCTCAAGATGACCCTGCTGGAGGGTAGATTGTTCTTCTTAGCAGGAAAAACAGTGACTCTCGATTGCGTGGAATACGCCGTGCGTAGAAAATTGGATCCAGCATATGTTTTACGAACAGCATGGCATCTGCTACCAGTTAGCTGTCAGCAGTGGCGGGTTTAATTTACCTTCCCGTTAAAGCGGTAATAAATCAAAAACCACAAAACCGTTGAAGCAAATGCAAAGGAGTAAATAAGGGCAAAATTCAAAACAACAAAGTTTCTATGAGTGACTTTTGTTTTAGTCAAAGCGTTTGCGCGGTTTGTAGTCCGTTCGTTCCGAAGCGCATTTTGCGGCGAAACGAGATTAAAAGGAGACTGTAGCAAAACATCGTTGCAACATTTATACAGAGAGAATGCAAATAGAGATCTATTTTAATAATAATATATAATGTTTACATAATCTTTTTGTTCAGCATCTTTTGTGTATTTTGATTTGCTATCAAATAAAGAAACGTGAAGCCGATACAAATAAACCAACGTTAGAGCGACGCAAATTTAATAACGCTTTCGTTTTTGTAAGTGCAATGAGTTGTGCGGCTGTAAATTCAATCACCGTGAAGAAGGAGATATTCAGAGAGATGATAGAAATGAGTTTGCTAGCGTAAAGGAGCGGAACACAGGTAGGTCTAGCACTTTCAAGGCCGCCAGTCGTGAGAAAAGCTGATGATAGAGTGCGGAGTGTTTTCAGCGGGTCCGCGGAAAACATGCCCAATAGAAGAACATTTGTAAGAATAGTAATACAGGGACCGTGGAGCTACTTTGAAAGTGGGAGGGCTGACTAGTTACTCAAAACTGGGGGAGGGGA
>JAOBRD020239035.1:13272-24740 GCA_027575215.2 Hydrozoanthus sils
GTGGTCTAAAGTAGTCTATCCATTCATTCGGTCATTCGTTAGTTTATCCGTTCGTTCATTTGCCAATTTATCCATTCATCTGTTCGTCTATTCATTCGTTCATTGGTTTTTCCTTCTTTAACTCGTTCAGTCTTTCACTTGTTCTTTTTTAAAACATCATTTACTATATCATTCTTTACCAATGCAAACTAGAATAACGATGCAAAGATATCTTTTAAGGTGTCTTTTTGTATTTTAATTTAAAAATTAGAATGATTTTTGCACTTATGAAGTCACAGATTTGCAGAAACATGTATGCAGAAATCAAAAGTGGTTTGCGTTTCTTGAATCGAAGATTGTTACCTAACGTCGGAAGCCAACTACATGTTATGCTTATGTCGCAAGCTTATTCTTTGCAGAGAATATAAACTATTGTATGAGAACTTAGAAACAAATTCACAGTAGATGTCATATTAAAATTACCAACGCTGGAGGTGTGGTCTCCTGCAGGCCCAGTTTCCGCTGAGGGTGTACTTCCACTCATTAAAGCCCAGTCTAATTCGTCATCTGACGATTGACGCCAATTGCAGATACCATACTCAAAATTACATGACATGTCTGAAACAAGACACCGACTTATGTGAAAATTATTGTTTCAAACACAATTTGACTTTTATTTTTTTTAATGAACATCATTGCTGTTTCTTGTGTTTGCTTGTGCTGTCACATAAAACGTAACAAATCTTTACGAAGAAATGATCAATAGGTGATGCATTATTTCTTCCTACCTCTTAGGTAATATATCCAAAGAGTCAACTAGTCTTACGGCTTCCTAAGGTCATAAGGTTGACTGTATTAAGAGAGTATGACACTGCCCTGAAAGCTAAACCGTTTCTCGAGCCAAGTATCCCCGTTACTGTAGTGTTAAGCGGATGCCCTAGACAGGACCCTAATCCATCACAGGCAGCCCCGAGCAGAAGCTGATACTCATTTATACAGCTGAGTCAACTGGAACAAGATTGTCGTCCTCAAGGACGCGACAAACTTATTTGACGAAGATCAACCTCGCAACCCTAGGATTACGAGTCGAACACGCTAAGTGCTCTGCCACTGCACGACATTGCCCTTAAATTAATCTATTTTTGTGCCCAATGTGCCTCAGCAGGCAAATATTATCTAGTGAGATTCCAACCAAGAAGAAAAAGGCTTAGCTTTACTTTCTTTGATTACCTTCCTGAAAACATAGGTATTCCAGCTGAAGTTGTTTCTTAATAGCGGGGCAATGGCTTCCAAAGCTATCACGCGCTGCTAGAACGGAACACTTGCTTTTACCATCGCACAATGTCTTTATTTTGTCTGCAACTGGAAGTGGCCTGCAAGATTCTAAGCCATCCTCTATTGCTCCATATGGACGCCCGAAAGCTGCAAAGGTTATTTCTATTTTCTTACCCACTGGACAGTCGATCTTTAACGTTTCTCCTTCGAAGACCGTTATCTCGAGTCTCTCATTGTCTGGAAAAAATATATTTAATGCATTATGTAGGTTTTTAACGAAAAAGTGCCTTCTTGCTACCAATTTTTGAGAAAGCAGTAATGCTAAACACGGCTGGTTGGCTAATTTATTTATTTATTTACAGTATTCGGTGTTACAACAGGGCTTACCACAGAGCATACTCTCCAGTAACGTTGCTATTGCCCAGCAGCCTACAAGTTGTACAAAGATGACTCTACACCCTTTATCATTTTCAGTACAAACTAAATCTTGAATGTGTGGCTACGGAAGCCCTTACAGCTCTTTAACAACTCTCTTCCTTTACTTATTTTCCTGTATTCCTCAAGTAATTAATTTAAGCGTGATTCAAAATTAATAGTCGTCTGTCTACAAAAGAACAACAATCAACTGACGATACAAAATATTTTGTGACCGGTGAAAAACAGTTCTATCAAAACATTAAACACTAAAAGGTTAAGCTTCAAGTTACAAGAACTGTACCTGAACTCCAAGGTATTCGCTTACAATCTTCAACTGAAAATGAAACATTTCTTATCGCCAGGACGGCACTGTTCTTGTCTTTCAACCCCTTGAACCAAACCTTTATTGAAAGAATGAGAATCTTAAAATCACGATGTTTTTAAATTGAATACAAAACAAGTTTCAAACGTGTTTACTATAACCATTAGTTGTGCATTACTATAGATACTATTGATTCAATTTATACAAGTTATAATGCAAATGCAAGGTCGGTGGAATGTTGAATCTAGGTCAATGGTTTAAGGTTGTAACATTGAACTTCACAGTAACACTTTTAAGAGAACTGGAAGTTTGAAAGGTAACTTGTTCTTACTAAATGAGTTTATTGATGTTTACTTTGTCCTACTTGTTTACAATCGAACCTCTTGTACGGACACCTCTCGAATACCGCTAGTTTCCTATGTAACTTTTGCAGCTTTACTGCTCCGTTTAATTTATTACCGTTCGCTGCATTGCTAACTATAACTACACCTTTATTACAATTGTACTTGCATCACAGTGTGTTACGTTCTTGTTTGCAAGTATTTCTTTTTGTTCCAAAATTTGTACAGAATGTACATCATGTAACTAAGAAGTAACAAGAACATTAATAAAGAAAAATCAAGACAGTGAGTTTTGGGCTTTATCCTAGATACTGAACACTCCAACCTATCACTTGGTTCTTCAGAATGACATTGTAGTTACCTCTCTAGTACGGCTCCTCTCTAATATGGACACTTCAATCCGTCCCTTCGGTGTCCGTATCCGGGAGCTTCGACTGTACTCTTATAAATGAGTTCGGCAAGAAGTGCGAGTCTCTTAGGTTAAAGGATATCAACTAGACTACGTAAAATTTTGTTAAAAGATAAGTTTCCGAAGTGCATGGGTCTTGTGGGACGCAGAGAAAAGTCCAAAGTCTTTTAGAAAAACTGTGATGTCGAAAGATTTTATATGTTGCAGCTTTTGCCTTAGTTCAAAATGTCGTTTTGAGGAAACAATTTTTGTTGTATTTCTTGAGATATTTCCTGGCGTCATTTTATTCACATTCGTTGCGTTTTATTGTGAATTGAAATCTTTCTTCTCTCTTACTTGTCCATTTCAGTCGACAGAATCATTTTCTGCTGATTTGTTTGGCTTTGAGTACCATTTCTATTTCAAGAAAGCAGATTGCTACTATGATTTCAAGAAAGCTGATTGCTAACCATCCCTTATTTGGAGCTGTTGGTCTCACGTACTTGCCAAATTGCAAACTCCGTATGTCGTAGAGGCAACTGAACAAACTTCCAAACGCGACTAGTCTTATTAAAAGTTGACCATTGCATCTTCTCATGCTCATTATGGCTGCTTATTCCCACGATGTACAAACTTAAATGACGTCTCACTGATGAATCTAGCCCTCCACTGTAGTACCAGAACCTGATACATCGCCATTTTTCTTTAGAGCTATCAACAAGCGGGCTTTTTAGGACGTTGTTCTTTCCCTCCTTCGTCACATAAACAAAGCCACCTTTCAAATTGAAAAAAAGAAAACATTTCTTTTCCAAGTGAAATCGTAATATCAGTGTAATGGGGTGATTCTTCGTGTGTTGTTTATTTGGTTACGGTTCCAAAGCGAAAGTTTTAAAAGCAAAAGAAAGAAGAACCTCGGGAAAATGGGATGAGGAGGTTTATCCACCTTCTCGAAGGCCGAAGTTTGATGGGATAAAATCAAAGTGTCATAAGGAATGTTAGATGATCGAAATGTCAACCAAGGAATAGTCGCGGAATGAATAAATCGATTCTATTGATCAGAGATATTTTATATTGGAATTCGATGTAACGGTATTATCCAGCAGGTAAATAAAGAAAACAACCAAAATCCAAGACCTGCAATATAACATGCCTTGTTTTGATTTACTACGTTAATACCTCTGTTCAACATATTCATACCAGAGCAGCTAGGAAATGATAGGATAAACAGAAGGTAACCATTTTTTCAACTATTTGGTAAAACCTCTCGAACGTACCCAATGTTTCTTTCAAAAGCTTGTTGTCGTCCGTCGTTTTACCAAGTTTCCACCCAATGTCCCCGGTCCATCCGCACATTTTGTCATTGAAAGGACAACTTGGGTTCTCTGTTTTTAAGAAATAAAAATTTCGATTGAGAGAGCGTTACTTAAGTTTTTGCGTGTTTTACAAATCAATTAGAATTTCCAACGTTCGTGGTGACCGAATCGAACACATACCTTGTCCAACCACCGGCTCACAACTTGCGTCCAGAACAGTTAGATCGTCGATAGCGATATCCCCCTCGGCACCTTTCTCTATAGTTCCTTCCAATACAAACTGCAGAAAGTGTTGAAAATTATAGAATAACACAATGTTACACTAAAAGGATAAGGGTAAAAGGTATAACTAACAGATGTTGGATTCTATTGCGCGATGCCTGGAGGAGGAATCGAGACGATTCGTGGATTTCGGTTTTCGACGGCTTGATTTCGAATTCCAGAGACGTGATTCGGAGATCCTTAGCCCCAAGATCCCTAATTTCCATAGAAGAAAATTATAGGATTCTGTCATTTATGTCGTGAATTCCAGATTCCGTTGACTGGATTCTGGACTTTCGGACTAGAGACTAGAAACCAGATTTCCAAAGGCAAAAGTTGCTAGATTTCTTTTGGGTAGCAAAGCCAAAAATCCTCATTCTCTTCACCTAACTATTCTTTTCGCTATGTTTTGTTCTAGTCTGACAAAATCTTTCGAAATACCACAGTAAGTTTTAGTTATAAGTTTTCATCTAACTTATTCATTTCAGTTTATTGTTCTACTTAATTAGATAGGATGGATATAGCAACATGTTATGCATTAACTAGGAATAATACAGTTTGACTTCGATCTCGCACGGCACTCTTTTCTTAATAGCTACTTTATTTGATTCAGACGAGACAAATATGAGAAAAATACAATTTCTAGCATCGAGGCGCAACCCTATTCTTCTCAACAAGTTTACAAGTATTTTCAGCCTCCTCCCCCCCTCCCCTCCACCACCACCACCACCACCACCACAATGACAGGAGATTATAACTGATAGCAGTACACAACTCATACACCAAGCTCGCAATCTCGCTCACAACAGTGACAAGTCAAATTGTTCATACTTTAAACGGACTGCGGCAGTTCAAAGTTGTTTGGGCAAATCTCCATCCATTTCCCTTGTCTCCTTGCTGCCTCCAAACCAGTGTCTCTGTTTGTGAAGTGTTGATGTAGACGCTTAAAGACCCAATATGTTTTCCGTGCATATGATACCAGAATTGCAGACAAAGGCTGTTTACAGACTTTTGCAATTCGCTAAGTAGTCTTGCTTTTTCACCTTGCTTTTTCTGAGAAGCTTCGATGAAAATGTAACTTCCTAAATTAGATATACAACAGATTGGAAATCATCATCATAAACAAAAGAAAAAACAAAATTATAGAACGTCCTATTTTGACTTAGTTGAAAATGAAGAATTCTTATTAGATAAGTTCGTAAATGAAATGTTTCACTGAGTTCGAAAAAACATACAATGGATAACTTGATAACCTCATTCGCTCGTTCTTTATTGAAAAATGACAGACTTTTCTACATTCTCTCTGTACGTCAAGCCCTCGTGTTTTTACGCACCGCTACTCCTCTTAAAAGTGTGGTCGAACACTGGTCCAGTGTGTTTAGTAGGAGTTTCTCCTGCCCCAACTGACCACTGGAAATCTGAACCATAGTCGTGTCTCAGGTTACACAGTCCATTCTGAAAACCACAATGCCCTGAAAAGGAATTACGTATCAGTTTCTCAGGCCAACAACAATGACCTGTAAAAACAACAATGACCTGTGAAAGAATTTTAGTTCTTAGCCCATTCTGAAAACAACAGTTGCCTGAAAAACAGCAATTGTTTCTAAAGATATAAATTTGCACCCAGAGGAATCTCTTTAGTAAAAAACCCTTTGTAGTATCGTTCTAGGGAGCATTGACCACCATAACTAGGAACTATGGAATACTGCTTTATTCAATATGGCTGTTGCTTAACTGTCAATAAAGTACCCTTATATCTTAAGCATTTTTTGGTAACATAAGCATAAACGTAAGTTGTTATTCGTCTTGGAATATTCCCCAGCTGTTGCGCACCACGGCACGCCCTCACCTTTGGACGGTGAGATTATGGACTAATCGTTTTAAGTTACCTCTGAACGGGCCGCAGGTGTCAGAGTTGTTGCCTTGTCCACACCAGAGATTGTTAAGAGGGCATTTTCCTAAAGGTGAAAGTGCTTAATGTTAGCGCACTTATTAACAGAATGGGATGAAACGAGCTAATAGCATGTTTCCCTAATGATTATAACCAAACTTACATAGACTAACTATGTTTCACATTAACTCTGTGTTAGAAGCCTCTCAGAGTCTTGTTAACCCTGGATAATAAACAAAAATAGACATATTTTGTTTTCTCTGTTTTACTAAAATGAATTTCAAGCCTGTAGCGTAGCGACTTAAAAAGATCCAACCTGAAAATTATAGAGCTTTTAAATTCAATTGTTGCAACAATTACTCACCACATATTGATGGGAAATGCGAGCCGTCTCTACAGAAAGAGTCTTTAGATCTAGTACAAGTGGACGACCAAGGAATGCACGATCCATCAACACATTGGAACCCCTCTTGACACATCCCTGAAATGAAATTTTGCTTTAATCCTTTCAGCCCAAGCCATCTCAACATCTCATGTCTCCTTACATAACTCATACAATATAAGACCTTTGAGAAAATTGGAATGGACTCATTACTTAGCAAATTGTTGAGGACGAAAAACAAATTTTTTTAACTGTTAACGTTAAAAGTATAGGTTCTTGTAGGGAGAATTTAGCACAACGCCATTTGGCGTGTTTGGGTTGTTTAGATACTGCTGAAACACCAGGATTTTTCCTTTTACTAAAAATCATTTAATTTCGAGCAGTAAAGGTACTATTATTATATATCTTTTACGTGTGAGCATATTGGTTCGCCATGGTTACTAACATTATTAGCCAATCACAAGAGAGCTTCCTGCTCAGGCGCGCGGCAGTTTCTTTTAAAAAAAAGTTGTGTTTTATGTAGGAGTTTCATCAGTACCTATTAAGCATAGTTACTTTCAGAACTCGAAGATAAAATTCACGAGTATCCCCGCGCAGGTATATGACACCCTCAATTTCTCGAAATTCTGAGTCTCTTAGCTGGACCGTTCTGAGGCCTGAGTCAAATCAGACTCACTTTTTTTCAAAAGAAGCTTTAAGGAAAATATTATATTTAAGTGGTCGCCACTATTATAGTACCAACAAGCTAGCATAAGTATGCCTGTACAGATTTGTGTTTCTCAGCTTCAGCCCGCTAGTTTTACAAAGTCACAAACATTTTTTCATTATAAAAGATAGAGAAAGGAAACAAATTATAGTTTTTAAATAACGACGTTTCGGTGTCTTCATGATAACATTATCAAGTAAAAACTGAGTTAGCAAATAAAGAATTTTAAATCAATCGAATTGGCATAAGTCATAACACAAAGTATTGCTATATGTACGAGATTAGTCTTTACAAAATCACTTTGTACATTAAGATAGTGGATTTTTTTTCACTAAGAAAATAATTAGAAAATCAAACACTCAAACGTGTCGTTACACCATAGTTAGTCAAGGGACTGTTTAGGAAAGCCGGCAAACCTCAAAAGGGAAATACAAAGAATGTACAAAGATGCTTTGTTTTATGCTGAACGAACCGTGACCCTGCACATTATTTGTTCAGGTGTAAGTGAGAATAATTTGACTGGCTATTAATTTTGTTGATTTGCATTTCAAAAGCTTTTGTGTTTTCTGCAAGTTTTGTGCAGGGTCAAGACCATAAAAAAAAAAAGAAAATGGCAAACAAAGACATACAACAATGGTTTCCTAACCAGTCCGTATATATTAACTATGGTTACACTCATTATAAGACACTAAGTTGGTTATATTGGTGTTTTTTGGAGTAAGACAAGACAATGTTCGTTTTTGAAATGTCTAAAGCTTACCACAGTTCCTCTCATCTGATCCATCTTTACAGTCTTTCTGACCGTCGCACAATTTAGCCGCGGTTACACATTTACCATCCTCTGGACAAGAAAACTGCTGTGCTAAGCACTGGCAACCCATCTCGTCTGATTGGTCTAAACATGTAAAGTCGCCATCACACACTTGACTTTTCTTAATACACTGTCCATTATTACATTGGGACTCGTCAGTTCCACAGCTGAAGCCTGTAACAAACAACAGGGGTTTAATCCAGTTTAGTATTTACCCAATGTTCTCAGTACTCGCCGACGCACCGAACAAATTTTTTTTAGAAGTATTAAAATGATAAGATCCAAACGTTTTCGACCAAAAGTTATCACATTCAAAACCATTTTTCTAAAATGATACGAATTGATATACGAAAGCAGACCTGTACTTGCAAAGGCTGGCCACACACTGCAGTTTATACCCACAATCTTTAGGTCATCCAATGCTATATTAATACTGCCGTTTCTTTCTCCAGTTCCCAAAATTATTACCTGAGGAAGCAAAAACGAAATAACAAGATGTATTAATGGAAAAATCATTATAAATTCTCGTCAAGAGCTTCCTTTCCATAGTATTTATACAAACTGCAAAACTTTTGCATCATTCAACACTTCCTGATATGTAAATGTTGAGCCAAGTTTTCAGCATGACATATACACACCCGGTATTTCATCATTAGAACTACGTTAGATAGCCTGTTCTCCATGTGAGTTTCTGTAGCTTAATAGTTGAGCATCTGACCAGTAAGCAAAGATTATGGGTTCGGTTTCCGGGAGTAGTTTGCTTTTTTAATATATTATTATCATAATCTTTCGTTGGAAAGTATGTAAGAAAGATTAATGTTGTTTGTTTATCTAAAAGGTAATCTTACTCAAAGATTTAAAAATACTTCAAAATTGAACTTATCAACCAAATGCTTTGAGAATCAGTAAAATTATCTGGTGGAAAGTATTGAGTTTGCAAACAACAAAGTCATTTATCTTAAAAACAATTGTGGGAGAAGCACAGCAGTAAAAACGGCCATTTTTGGGGTATTCGATGATAAACAATTTTATTATATGGCTAAGGTCATCCTGCACTGTTGATTTGTCAGTTTGAGATCCACATAATCCCATATGGACCGTTAGAGAAAAAAATCTGCTTTTGTTCCCTGAAAGGAATGTGATAACCTCAGGGGTCGGTCTGTACCGTAAGATGTTCCTCATTTTTTTTCATATCGCACCCGATTCGCTTTTGAGATACAAAAATGGAAAAAAAACCTGTAACTTACCTTACGGGTATCGGGTTAAAAAGAGTTATATGTAACGCAACTGACCTTTGACTTCAAGGATTTGTGTAGTGGAACTTGTGCTGTGAGCCAGTTTCTACCTTGGTAACCACGCAGGTGGAACAACGAGGAACTGTTATCAAGTGTGTTAAGATGAACTTTCAAATGAGCGGCTTCTTTACTTGGCATGAGATAGCGGAACTGTAAGCAAAGGCCAGTGAGCTGAAACAAGGGATTGCTTCCCAGCTTGGAACTTTGTAACATGGTGCTCAATGCCTGGTCAAGGTACGCAAAATTACCTTGCGTGTTCTGGTTTTGTCTACCGCCTTTGGGATGCCCAACTCTCCAGCCAGGTTTTAATTTTGTCCATGAGTTACACAAGCCATTCTCAAAATCGCAATTGTTGATTGTAAGAGCTGGTGAAGAACGACATCAGTTAGTTTTCGCAACTGTAGGAAGTTCACGATTAGTGATGTTTATTATGTCATGCAATTAAAAAGTAACGAAAGTGTCAATAGTAAAGATAAAGATATTTCACAACAGGTCTGTAGGTAATATTAATGAAAATGTTCAAAATGTACCCGCTAAAGTTATTAGAAATGGTGACAAGGGTGATAATTTAGATGGGAAAGCAATTTATTGTGTAAAGTAATAACAGGCATGGAGAAAAAGAGGTCACCGATGTCCTAACAAATAAATTGTCGAGGAAAAGAAGCTAACAAACCTTTCACATTGATGTATCCAACATTTCTTGATCTTCTTCTCCCAAGGCTATCTCCAGCAAATGAATGATGAACCTAGAAGATACATGAGAACACCAAATACTATCAAAGATTCTATATATCGTGAAAACTTCGTACGAAATATCATCTACTAAAATTAACTTAACCAAAGCATTTCTCTAGGAAAGATACAATGATGCAAATAAAAGATACAAAGTATCATAAACAAAACACCCCAGAGCCATTGATAAAAGATGTTTGCTTCATGTTTCCTTACCTGAATGGTATAATTCCCTGGAACCACGTCAGCGTTCATGTTGACAGTAAAATTATAACGCTTACAATTCATGGAAAGCGAGTCATTAATGAGAAACGTTCTACCAAGGGCTGCAAGCAACAGTTCCAATAAACAATTCGGACAGTGGACTCCTATACAGCAGTAGTTATACCATCCTGAAGAAAAAGGCGTCCAAAAGGAATTGTTGAAAGAAAATAACGAACTCATATTGTTTACGCAATTAAGTCTTGAGGAAACACATGTTTCTTTGGAAAATTTCCGGACTTTGTCAGCGCTGCAAGCTCATTTCTTCCGTTTTTTAGTCTGTTATAATTGTTTCTCCAGTTATTGTTATGATAGGATTTTTAACTGTAATAAAGTTTTTTCCTAGCGATGTCTTTCAACTCAATATAGTAATACATCTTCATTGATAGAAAGGCTAAAAATACAATACAATGACTTAGAATAGAGGGTCCGAGATAGTCAACTACAGGAGGTCTTCAAAGGTATTTCAGCTAGATATTTTCCGTGTTACATAAACAGATCTAGAAGCTTGCGCACGGAGATAACAAAGCAAAAAAATTTTTAAGGGTTCGGCGCTGGAAAAACAGTATCTCCTCTAAATTAGTTTTAAGGCCGTATGTAAGGGATTGGCGCTGGGAATCGAACTTGGCCCTCTCCCAATTTCCTTTTTTTGAACTTCTGGTATTTTCTTTGATGCAATTTATCTGTATACGTTAATATACTTATTATTTAGTGCAACGAACCTGATATTTCTAATGTCGATCCCGCAAAAGTACCAAAAGAGCTAGAAGCCTTGTAAAACGCAAAGTTTAAAGTCCTCTGACCTGCAAAAATAAATTTAAATACAAAAAACCAATACATACAAAGAGGATCAAGGCTGACAAATCTCTACATGTCAACCCTTAGAAAAGAAGCTGAAGTAGATCGACTTTTTAAGGCTATAGCTCAGCCGAACTTTTCCTATTGACTCTTCGTTCAGGGCGCATCCAACTCAAGTTTTACTTTAATACAAAACTTCTAGTTTCAAGTTTCAAGTTCCAAGTTTCAAGTTTATTTATTGCTAATTTACAATATTACATTGGTACACACGCACCCGCAAGTAGCAACGCTAATCG